>CM060700.1:210110195-210245195 GCA_030686995.1 Artemisia argyi
TACTTGTATTTTGACAGTGTCTGGAGTGGATGCTAAAGTGCATAATCTAATACAGAACAACATGGAACGTTCATACATAAAAGTTATCCCACTTATGAAACTAGCGCAAAGGTATTGGTTTTGAATATGTGTAACATGAAAAGTAGATGATAGCATTTACATCTTGTGTTGTAAATTCCTTGTAGTAATAAGATATACAATTTGTATAGATCTTGTATATATTAGTATCGCGTTCAGAATAATTGACTTCAGCTTCAAGATTTCATTATAATAAAGTTCCATATTCTATATTTGTGGTTTTAATATAAATCTGTCTATCACTTTCATTACTTTGGAATATTGTTATTAGTGGATGATGTAACAGGTGGTATCTCAGTAGAGTCTTTCTTTGAAGGCTCGTCAACTTTAATCATTAACCGTGTTTGTCTTAACCTTGTTTCGAGCCTTCTTTTCAACAATTTCATGACACTAGAAATATTGAACTTGTTTTGCTTTTATGATACAAACGGATGCACTAAGTAAATCAAACGGATGCACTAAATTTCTACAAACAGACGCACTAAAGTGCCTCAAATATATGCACTAAAGTTATAGATGAGAATGAACACACCCGTTAATGTAAATGATAAACAAATGCATTTTCCAAATGTAATAAAGATGAAGGGCTAAAGTTGTATATTAAAAAATTATTTTGGTGCAGTTAGGAGTAAAAAATATTAACATGCAGATATAGTTGAACAAAAAGATAGCAGTAAACATACAAAAAAAACTAGTCATGTTAGGAACGAATTATTCTTATTATAAACTTAACTTGCATGTACAAGAGATGCATTTTGCATTGATGAGTGATGCTACAATCAAAATACAGTGTCTCATAATATGTAGTAAGCTAAATAAAAAACTAGCAAATAAGATTTTTACAAGCTAAGCAATGACTATCGTCAAATTCTTGCAAAATCTAAAACATTCAGAAAATCCTCTCAAATCTTCTACCTTTTGATGCCTATAAAGTAGTCATCTTGTAACAAATCATCATCAACGTTCAACCAATAACCAATGTCATCTTCTCGTATGACAAAATCATCTTCGTCACTAAAGTCATCCATTCCTGGAAGTTGCATATGGGTCAGGCCAAATGTGTATTGCTAAACAAAACATGAATTAGTTGAACAATCATTATGAGTTGAACAATCATTATGTAATATTCCGCACAGATGCCTTATTTTTCTAATACAGATGCACTAAAATGTATAGAAATTATTATATTGCCAAACACCCCCAATGTTAACTACATTGCTGAATAATCCTTATGCAGTATTACGTACACATGTCTTATTTTTTTTTAAATAAAGAAATGTACACAAATTAGTATATTAGCTAAACACCCCCCATGTATATTAAATGAATTCAATATTGCCGAACATACAAAAATATCATATGATTTTGAATAATCATTAGGCAATATTAGTATATTGCCAAACATATAAAAATATCAAATGAGTTTAATGATCCTTATGCTATATATCATACGGATACATTATTTTTTTTTAATGCAGATACACTAAAATATACACAATCTTACTCACACTAATTGACATAATAGTTAGTTAATATGGAACTAAAAAACTGATAAGAATATAAATTTCATAAAAATATTATCGATTGATTTTTTTACTTACCACAATCAAGAGTATCAGCCCTGCGACACTTGAAGAGCTTTTGTACTCTTTGTTGGTTTTCTTCATTGTTTCCAACAAATACGTACACCAATCCATTTTCATGATGTCTAATTCGTCATTGTTGCACGACATAAACTTCTGGTTGACGGTTATGAGTTTTAGACATTCAATGATGATTGAGAAAAATACTGCAAATAAGTTAAGTTTGAACTCTCTCCCATTATGATGTTCTTACAAGAGTTTCTGCACCATACTTTTTATGTATAACATATCATTTGGATATTAATATTTACTCATAACTATTAAAATAATTATTATAACATAGATGCACTAAAATATTTCATACAGATGCCTTAATATTTCAATACACTAATCAAATACACAAAGGATCAAAAGGATTTTAGTGTTCGATGTATTAATAATATTGCCTAATCATACTCAATAAGATGCCTTAATGTATCACAAGATGCGCTAATAGCAATAAATGATGCACTAATTATTTATCAAATACCATAACATTTATGACAAACAAACAAACAGATACCTTAAATGATTTCACAATAAAATGGATGCACTAATTATTATAACATAGATGCACTAAAATATTTCATACAGATGCCTTAATATTTCAATACACTAATCAAATACACAAAGGATCAAACGGATTTCAGTGTTCGATGTATTAATCATATTACCTAATCATACTCAATAAGATGCCTTAACATATCACAAGATGAGCTAATAGCAATAAATGATGCACTAATTTATCACATACCATAACATTTATGACAAACAAACAAACAGGTACATTAACGTATCACAAGATGCGCTAATAGCAATAAATGATGCACTAATTTATCACATACCATAACATTTATGACAAAAAAGCAAACAGATGCCTTAAATGATTTCAGTTAACCTGATGCAGCAACCACAAACACAGATGCACTAATACAATATGATGCCCTAACTTGTAATTCTGAGGAAGCAAATATACACACATATGCACTAATACAATCTGATGCCCTAACTTGTAATTTTAATGCCGCAAATAAACACAAATATGCCCTAAGATTTCATATCATCCAAAATTAAACACATTTACTACAAATTAGTGCATCTTAGTTATAAAATCTTACTCAAGCATTTTATCAAACACCTAGTGTGCAACTTTAATTAAACCATTATTCATGCATTTTTTCATTAAATTTGTTCCATATTTTGTAGAAAACATGATGATATGGTGATAAACTTTCAACAAAACTTAAAAAATTATTACAACATTGATTTAAATTTGATCAATAACCAAAATTAGTGCACTTACATGTTAAATTTGGTTTCTTCTTCAGTTTTAGATGATTCAATGTTCAAAATTCACCAATACTTCAGTGGATTGTTGATCAGGTTATCAACTTATTTCATCCACGACAGAAGATGGTGGCTACGATGGTGGTGGTAGCGGAGAGTCGCCTCATACACATAGAGTAGCTCATCGCCATGTTTGGGCGTCAGTGTAACAGTGTCGGAGTGAAGATTGACGTCGTGGTTGCACGACGGAAGACGACGGCGACTGTGGTGGTGGTGGTGATGGTTAGTGTGGGTGTTTAAATCGGTGAGTGTATGTGTTTGAATAAGGGATGTGTGTTTGGATCTGTATTAAAAAAGTTGGTTCCTATTTTATTCTTTTTACCCCAAAGTTTGACATGTTATCATAATCTACCCTGTAACTTTTTTTCTCACTTTTCTATCTAATTACACTTTTCTCTAGAACCTTACCCTATATATATATATATATATATATATATATATATATATATATATATATATATATATATATATATATAGGTATGGGTTAAAATAAAAAAGGGCCTTATAATAAAAAGTGTAGGAAGGATTGTGAGGGCGACATGTGTCACCCCTATGCCACATCATATGACACATCATATGACACATGTCACCACCCCCCACCCCCGCAAAAAAAAAAAGATTCCCGCCAAAAAAAAAAATTTTTTGGGGGCAAATTTTTTTTTTCCCGCCAAAATTTTTTAGTGCATCACAGTTATAAAGTTATTGCATCACAATTATAAAAGTTACTGCATCACAGTTTTAAATTTTAGTGCATTAAGGTTATAAGTTACTGCAACATAGTTGATGCACTAAACTATTAACTATGATGCAATAACTTATAATAAAGATGCACCAAAAACTTAAAAAAGAATTGTATTTTAATTGTGATGCAGTTACATACATATATGATGCATAAACTTATGATGATTCAGTTTCTTTATAACCATGATGCAGTAACTTTATAACCATGATGCAGTAACATTAAAACCATGAATGCAGTAATCGTGATGCAGTAAAATCATAATTGTGATGCAGTAAACGTGATGCAGTAACTTTATAACCGTGATGCAGTAACTTTATAACTGTGACGCACTAAAAAATTTTGGCGGGAAAAAAAAATTTTTTTTGCCCAAAAAAAAAAAAATTTTTTTGGCGGGAAATTTTTTTTTTCGGCGGGGGGGGGGGGGGGGGGGGGGGTGGCACGTGTCATATGATGTGGCAATGGAGTGACACATGTCACTCCCACAATCCTTCCTACACTTTTTATTATAAGGCCCTTTTTATAATAACCCCACCCTATATATATATATATATATATATATATATATATATATATATATATATATATATGTATATATAAAATTAATAGTTGTAAGTAATTGAACTTAGGGGCTGTTTGATTAAAAAAGTATGATTTAGCGCTGAATGAATCAAAGCTGCTGAATGATACCAAGATGCTGAGTGAAACTAATTCTGTGTGAAAATTATTGTTTGATAATTATTCTGAATGAGCAATCTGAGTTGCCTTAAACTACCAATTTAACCTTGTTTTTTGATATGTACTGAGCAAAATATATAGTTTATTAAAAAGAATAAATAAATAAATTTTTTTTGACTCGAATAGAAATATAATATAAAGAAAACAATGTTAAAGCAAGCAATAAAATTTAGGTAGACTTATCAAAAGATCATAAAACAATATTAATTACGAACTAATTAAAAAAAAATCATTATCATTTAAAAAATAATTCATCAATTTGATTATGAAATCACGAGAACTAGTTTACTGTTAAAGAAATGATCAAAAGCATATATAAAAGTTAACTATTGAACACACTCGAAGATGACATTCATGTAATTTTTGTGGTGCTTAATCATTTTGCATGTCTTTAATGCTGACCAATTCAGCACCTAGTGGAATGATTAAGAGAAGGAAAAATGTTTATCAAACAATCAATCCCACTTAATGATTCATGATAAGGCCCATTAAGAGGCTATTAAACATCCCTTAATAATATGGTTAGGATATTATTTTCTAACTTCTAAGGATTAATTAAGAATCGTTTCTTATGCAAATTAGGACTCTATAAATAATATTTTAGGAAAGTAGATAACTTAGGCTTCTAGAATTATCCCACTTCTCCTATAAATATAGACCCACTACGTATGTTTTCATTAGGTTTTTGATTAATAAAAGTTCTGTGTTTTTAGGTATTTGTTTCCTAACGGGTTTGTCGGTCGTTATTTTTGTCAGATTGGGCAGCCATGCATGCATGGCGTTTTGGAGATTTGAGGAGGATCTCAACATCACATTCGATTATCCATAATCTCGTTTGGTTAATTCTAAACCTTTTCTCTTTTTTGTAGATATGATATTTGTTAGTATTTTTACTATTAGGGTTTTTTAGTCTGAGTTTATTAACTTTACTTGCGGCCTTAGATTAGTAATTATTGACATGTTATGATGATGATCGGATGATTTTGGCTGTGATGAGTTAAAATTAAGTTAAGGTTTTTATTTGAAGCTAATCCAAATTTTAAGTTCTTAATCAAGTTATTTAAACTCGTGTTCTTAAGTCAAACGTGGCATGACTTAACAAGTCTTTGTATTTGAGCTTTAACTCAATCTACATGTAAAAATCTGTATTACATATACATACTTTTAATTAATCAAGGTTAACAGGGATTGAGGAACCTCATAGTCAACGACCCTAATGTCATATGTTTAGATTGCATACAACTTATGGATTCAATCATACGAAGACCAGCCGAATCTCAACAATTATTTATTTTGAATGTATTCCTAAATACAGGTATTATATATAGTTGCTTTATCATAACTTTGTTGAAACAAGTGAATCACTCTTAGATCTCTTAGCCTAGCATTGGCTACGATTAACTACTGTAGTTTAAAATGAATGACCCTATTACTCCAACGGAGATAAACCGACTTGAATTTTCATCCCTTACAAAGATTTTATGCAAATACGGTTTTTCGTATGATCATACATCATTGGCGATATCAGAAACCATTATCTTTAGTTTTTTATGTCTCCCCCTTTTTTAATCAATCTCTTTGGGAAACAATGGTCTATCATGTTTTACTATCTTGGCGATTGTGAATCATCTCGCTTTTGAGGTGGGTATGGTGGCTGGTTTACTGCTATACCACTATTCTAATAAAAGATAGAATTCTTTCAAAGAGTTCATGACTATCTTCATTATGCTCTTGTAACAAAAACGAAAAAACTTTATAAAAGTAGTGCTAACAGCCTAACACATACCTTTTTAGAAATCTATAAAACACAAAGCATAAAAACTTAGTAGTACATATTGATATGCATCTATACTTAGCGGCCAATTTAAAAAAATCAATCTGCACCAAAAAATACAAGTTTGTACGTACGAGCCTCGAGTGAGGATTTATAAAGTGACATATTCAATAAAGCTTTGGATAAGAGTTCACAGATCTCTAAGAAGTAGCACTTCCATAAAGTTATAGTCCTCATTGCGACATAATGCACGTAAGCACAATGCTTGTGCTCGCAGAAGGTAAGCTAACCCACGATCATCGTATTTTACATCATCGCTTGAGTTGCATTCGTTGAATACTTTTCACCAAATGTAGCGCAAGCGAGATGTAAAAGACAAATTTTCGTGGTTCACCTTACATTCAGTGAGTGCAGGGATTGTGCTTAAGTGCATTGTGTCGTAATGAAAAAAATTTATATCGTATGAATATGCTACTTCTTGAAATCCGTAAAATACCATCTATAGCTTCTGTAAATTTGTCAATATATAAATCATTGCTCATGAGCCTCATATTTAAAGTTGCAACTACCAGTGATTTTTTATAAGTGGTTACTAAGTATAGTTGCAGCCTATCCTGAATATACTACTAAACTATAATGCTTTGACTCTGGTGTTCTAATAATGGTATTGTATGTTTTAGCTATCTTTAGTATTATGATTTTTTTGGTTATTGGAGCATAATGAAAATGGCCATGCACACTTGGAAAGAGTTCCATTTTTTTATGGGTCTTGGTGATGTGGTAATGTTGTGGCAGTCCAAAAGCCACCATAGTTGTCTCCTATAAATATAGATCCATTACCTATGTTTCATTAGGTTTTGATTAATAAAACTTATGTGTTTTTACGTATTTGTTTCCTAGTGTTTGTCGCTTGTTATTTTTGTCGGATTGGGCAGCCATGTTTAGACTTTAGATTGCATACAACTTATGGATTTATTATTGAATGTATTCCTAAAGCGATTAATCCAGCTGTGAGAACCCGACTCGAACTTTCATCCCTTATAAAGATACTATGCAAATATGTTTTTCGTATGATCATAAATTACTGAAACCATTATCTTTAGTTTTTTTATCCCCCCCCCCCCCCCCCCCCCACCCCCCCCCCCCCCCCCTCTTTCTTATCAAACAATCTCTTTGGAAGGGTATCGAGGCTGGTTAACCGCTATAACACTCCACATCACTACCAATCTTCTAATAAAAGATAGAATTCTTTTACCCAAAAAAAAAAGATAGAATTCTTTCTAATACATGACACACACAAAAAAAAGTTTCAACAAATATAAATACCTTTTTTGAAATCATAAAAACTTAGTAGTCGTACATGTTGATATGCATCTATACTTAGCGGCCAATTTAGTTGAATCAATCTGCACCAAAAAACACAAGTTTGTACGAGTCTCATGAGTGAGGATTTATAGAGTGGCATATTCAAAAAGGCTTTGAATAAGAGTTCACATATATTTAAGAAGTAGCACTTCCATAAAGGTATACTCCTCATTGCGACATAATGCACTTAAGCACAATGCCTGTGCTCGCAGAAAGTAAGCTAAACCACGATCATCATCGTCGTTTACATCATCACTTTTGAGTTGCATTCTTAATATTGGTGAAAAGTGTTAGAGTTTAACAATTAAATAGCACGTATTGCGGAAGCTAGGATCAAGTATAACACATAAATATTAACTAAAACATAAATAGTAAACGTACCCGATGCACTTCAAATTAACCTTGATTCTTTTACAAATAGATCAATGATAAACCCCTTACCGTTTTGTTTATCGATCTCTTGATAATTACTAAAGTAAGTAATTACCTCGTTTTTGTACACACAAACTACCAACGAATAAAGGTTTGATGCAAGTAAACAAAACACTTGTATTTTTGGTTTAACCAAAATCGACCCAATCCCTTAGGAGGGGGGTTGAACCGATCGGCCACAAAAGAAAGAGACAAGGAGAAAAGATTAGGGTTAGTGTGTGTGCACAAAAGATGTGAAACCCTAATCCTTGGCCTTGTATATATACTAGAGTAAACTTGGAGGACAAGACAAGCATGGGTTGGGCTTCCCCTCCCCATGATCGACCGGCCTAGGCACCCCCAAGGGGTGTTCTAGATCCTTCTTGACTCCTTGTTACACTTTAGTCCCTATCTTTCGTTACTAACGATAGTTAGTCCATACGGTTAATAACTAACGACCATTTAGTCCATTAAGTGTTTATAAATATATGTATTCAATACATTTAATATATATATATATATATATTTATTTTTCATTATTCTTGTTTGTAAAGTGTGCAATCCCGAGGTTTCGGGTTCGATACTAGACATTTACATATTAATTTTTATACGTAACATTTAACAGCTCCCACTCGTATACTCATTAATAGTAAAATGACATTGGTTAGCGTCTTGCAACACTCCAATGCCCCTAGTTCAATCCGAGCTAGGTTTTATGGAAAAACCTTTAATGATTCATCATTATAATTATCCTTTCATAACTAATACCACATTAATAAAAATGTGAGTTCCTTTATTAAATTTCTGTTTCTCGTTTCTTTATGATTGAACAAAATTACCAAAACATCTAAACGTATTCCAGATAGACTTTGGGCATGGTCATGCAAACATTTTGTCAACCCTACGAGGGGCCCATCAGTATTAAACTTCTAAACAAATCAGAAGGAATAAATTCTTTCTTGACTACAAGAATAACCCATGAACTTTGCAACACTTCTGAAAACAACCCTTATAACTCCCTGTTACGGTGAGCGGTAGATTGCTTCACAAAAATGCACTACATCCATGACACTTATCTGGTATCCCAAGTCTGATGATAACTTCAAATATGATTCTCACATTTAATATTAAATCATATTATTGGGATAAGTCCAATATTCAATTCATCGAATATCATGTGAAATTGGTATGACTACGCATCAATATGCTTTCAAGTATATCCTAAACCAATACTCAAATTTGTCTTAGTTTAATGATATTCCCATATCATTAATCGACAATGGACAATTTAGAATAATAAATTATTCATGGATCTAAAACATGCAAATATAGGATATATTATTAAGACAATGAATAAATAAACATAAAACATATTTTATTCCATTAAAATAATAATTGTACATTACATCCTTTATCCAAATACTAATCACAAATGGGCATGAAACTTTCAGCTAATCTAAGTCCTACACCTTCAGCATGCTTGTAAAGCTTAGTGCCAGGTAGAGGCTTTGTTAATTGATCTGCCAAGTTATCATCTGTGTGAACTTTGAGCATTTCGATTTCGCCTATTTCGACTTGTTCTCGAACATAGTGATGCTTAATCGGGAAATGTCTGGTGCCTTTCATGATTCCAGGCTCATTGACAAACGTAATTGCAGCTGAATTGTCACAATACATTTTAATAGGTCTTTGAATCGAAGGCATGACTCCAAGCCCTGAAACAAACTTCCTAATCTAAACAGCTTCCATTGCAGCTTCTGAAGCAGCTATATACTCACTTTCTGTAGCAGACATCGCTAGTACACTCTGCTTTCTGCTCCTCCAATCCACAACTCCTCCATTGATGACAAAGACATAACCCGTCTGAGACTTCGTATCATCCTTATCACCTTTCCAAGAAGCATCGCAGTAACCTGTAACATCAAGTTCTGCTGATGGATTTCCCCCATAAACCAAGAACATGTCTTTAGTAGCCCTAAGGTACTTAAGAATATTCTTAACAGCAGTCCAGTGAGCTTCACCTGGATTTTGCTGATATCGACTGGTTAAATTCTGAGCAAATGCTACATCAGGTCTTGTACTTTTCACCGCATACATTATAGATCCCACAGCCGAAGCATAAGGGACTCTTTTCATGCGTTGCACCTCTGCAGGTGTTGAAGCACAAACCTTGTTGCTCAAGCCATGTTGCTCTTGCATCGGAAAATATCCTTTCTTGGAATTTTGCATACTGAATCTCTTCAGTATTTTATCAATGTAAGCACTTTGGCTTAATCCAATTAATCGCTGAGATCTATCTCTATATATCTTGATTCCCAGAATAAATGCAGCTTCCCCTAAATCTTTCATAGAAAAACACTTTCCAAGATATGCCTTAACCTTTTGCAAACTTGGAATGTCGTTTCCTATGATCAATATGTCATCAACATATAATATAAGGAAAATTACATTACTCCCACTAACTTTGTGATATACACATGGCTCATCAAGATTTTGAGTGAATCCATACTTTTTAATTTCACCATCAAATCTCTTATTCCATTGTCGTGATGCTTGCTTCAATCCATAAATGGATCTTTTAAGCTTGCATACACGATTTGGGAATTATGGATTTACATACCCCTCAGGCTGCGCCATATAGATGTCTTCATCTAGGCGACCATTTAAGAAAGCGGTTTTTACATCCATTTGCCAAATCTCATAGTCATAGTAAGCGGCTATGGCTATAAGAATCCTAATTGCCCTTATGTCAGCTACAGGAGAAAAGGTCTCCTCATAGTCAACACCAAAAGTTTGTGTATAGCCTTTAGCTACACAACGGGCCTTATAGGTGTGTACAACGCCATCCATGTCAGTCTTTTTCTTGTAGAGCCATTTACTCCCAACTAGTTTGGCACCCGGAGGTAGGTCTACTTCTTCCCAGACTTCATTGTCTTCCATGGATTGCATTTCTCCATCCATAGCTTCTTTCCATTTGGCCTTTTCATGACCATTCATGGCAGCTTTATAACTTGTAGGCTCATCAAGATCACCCAGTATATTCTCATCACTCTCTACATTAAGACATAGACGAGTAGGAGCTTTTACTGGTCTTGTTGACCTACGAATGGGAATCACTTCAACTTCAGGTGGAGGACCTAAACTTTCAGGTTCTACCGGAAGTTGGTTAGTGTTTTCAGAAGGTTCTACATCTTCTTGACCGTCTTCCAGATCATATATTCTCCCACTGAATTCTTGAGATATGAGCTCCCTTTCAAGGAAGTCTCCATACCTTGCAACAAATACTTTGATTTCAGGTGGGTAATAAAAGTAGTATCCCATAGTTTCCTTAGGGTATCCTAGGAAGATGCACTTCACAGATCTTTGTTGGAGTTTGTCTGCTGAGTCACGTTTAACATACGCCTCACAACCCCAGACCTTAAGATAAGACAAGTTTGGAGCTTTTCCAGTCCATACCTCATATGGTGAGGATTTATAGAGTTGCATTCTTAATATTGGTGAAAAGACAAGTTTGTACGAGTCTCATGAGTGAGGATTTATAGAGTGGCATATTCAAAAAGGCTTTGAATAAGAGTTCACATATATTTAAGAAGTAGCACTTCCATAAAGGTATACTCCTCATTGCGACATAATGCACTTAAGCACAATGCCTGTGCTCGCAGAAAGTAAGCTAAACCACGATCATCATCGTCGTTTACATCATCACTTTTGAGTTGCATTCTTAATATTGGTGAAAAGTGTTAGAGTTTAACAATTAAATAGCACGTATTGCGGAAGCTAGGATCAAGTATAACACATAAATATTAACTAAAACATAAATAGTAAACGTACCCGATGCACTTCAAATTAACCTTGATTCTTTTACAAATAGATCAATGATAAACCCCTTACCGTTTTGTTTATCGATCTCTTGATAATTACTAAAGTAAGTAATTACCTCGTTTTTGTACACACAAACTACCAATGAATAAAGGTTTGATGCAAGTAAACAAAACACTTGTATTTTTGGTTTAACCAAAATCGACCCAATCCCTTAGGAGGGGGGTTGAACCGATCGGCCACAAAAGAAAGAGACAAGGAGAAAAGATTAGGGTTAGTGTGTGTGCACAAAAGATGTGAAACTCTAATCCTTGGCCTTGTATATATACTAGAGTAAACTTGGAGGACAAGACAAGCATGGGTTGGGCTTCCCCTCCCCATGATCGACCGGCCTAGGCACCCCCAAGGGGTGTTCTAGATCCTTCTTGACTCCTTGTTACACTTTAGTCCCTATCTTTCGTTACTAACGATAGTTAGTCCATACGGTTAATAACTAACGACCATTTAGTCCATTAAGTGTTTATAAATATATATATTCAATACATTTAATATATATATATATATATATATATATATATATATATATATATATATATATATATATATATATATATATATATATATATATATATATATATATATTTATTTATTTTTCATTATTCTTGTTTGTAAAGTGTGCAATCCCGAGGTCTCGGGTTCGATACTAGACATTTACATATTAATGTTTATACGTAACATTTAACAAAAAGTAAAATACATTATTTGTTCTATTTTTTAACAAAACTTCTATGTAATTTTTGTATTGAATACTTTTCACCAATACTATAAACGTAGCGCAAGCAAGATGTAAACAAAAAATTATCATGGTTCACCTTACGTTCGGTGAGTGCAGGGATTGTGCTTACGTGTATTGTGTCATAATGAAAATTTTATATCGTATGAAGATGCTACTTCTTGAGATCCATAAAATCCCATCTGTAGCTTCTATAAATTTGTCAATATATAAATTCTTTGCTCATGAGGCTCATATTTATTTAAATCTTCTGGTGCACACAAGAATTTACTAAAGATAAAAAGTTTTAAAGTTGCAACTACCATCAATTTTTTTTGAAGTAGTTACTAAGTATGATTGCAGCCTATCTCTAGTATACTACTAAACTGTAATGCTTTGTCTCTGGTGGTTTTAATAGTGGTATTTGTTCTTGTCGAACTCATTATTTTCCTCCCTTTTCCGCATGTTTTAGCAATCTTTTTTTATGATTTTTTTTATTGGTTAATTATTGGAGCATAATGAAAATGGCCATGCACACTTGGAACAAGTTCCATTTTTTTATGAGAGTCTTGATGATGTGGTAATGTTGTGGCAGTTCAAAAGCCAACATAGTTGTCTCAAAAAAGTGAGATGATCTACAACCAACTCAAAAGTGACATGATCAGCCATTTTTCTACGAAGATTTAGGATTTTCAGATATGGGGGAGGAGCACCGAAAAGCTAGAGATTAGTTTACAATATTGCAGTTAAGATCACACAAAAAACACATTTTATATAACTTTTAGGGGTGAAAAGTTTGGTCGGCGGGTCATAAACCCTTTCCTAACCACGACTAGTCTGTTAGGTCGAATGGGTAATTTTTGATAAGTGTGCAGGTCCAGTCTGCATGTAATAATAGGTCATATGGGTGGAAGGCAACATCCTCTGTGTTAAGCTCAATTTATAATACTAGATGAGTACCCGTGCATAGCAACGGAATTTTCTAGCTGCAGATAGTTATCGTGATATTTTGGTCACACAAAACATTACACAAACACTTAATCACGAGCGTGCTTGCACGATTTGGTTGTTTTTCATTCTTCATTTTAGAAATGTGATGCTATTGATTAGTTTGCCACTTTGTTTTCTTAAGACATACTACAAGTCTACAACAATGTGGGTCTTATAGATGATGTTTATATGTTACGAATTTCACAAGTTAGATAATAAAAGATATCAAAGGAATAGAGTAATTGTCGGTCTTATAGATGAGGTTTATATGTTACGAATTTCACAAGTTAGATAATAAAAGATATCAAAGGAATAGAGTAACATTGCTGCTAAACAAATATAACTAAACATATTCGAAAACGAAGTGAACATATATCTCAATAAAGACTTGAAAAGCTCTACAAAAACTCGGACCGAACCTATTAAAAGCTTGAGCTCAACTCGTTATGTGTTTCGAAACGGTTTATTGGACTTGGGCACGGGCTGGAACTCGATAAAGTCTGAACGGTTTACAACCGTTACTGTTTATATCAAATGACAAAATTGTATCATGATTTTGAAATCTACCACCATTTGTAGTTATTTGATGAATGTAAAAATGCCAACTTGCCAAGGATAGCTACTTACAGAAAATTTAAAAATTATCTTTACAAGCATAGGGTCACAGGTGTTTCCACAAACACTGAAGCCAACATCAGTAGTTCCATAACATACATTTCCAAACATGGATTCTTGATAACATTCGGCACGTCAACAAAATATACTTTAGTCCAGAATCTTGAAATATTTTGGTAAAGATTGTGTGTCAGTTTGACTACGCTTAAAAAAGGATTTACGGGTTTGCATACATTTAAAGTGCACTTAGGTGACTTTTAACGAGCTTGAATCCTCTATGACTACTTACTTTATTTCACCCAAATCAACCAAGTTAGCACTAATGATTATAAAGTAGAATATCTCTTCCAAAAATCTTATGCATAGATAGCACTAATGAGCAAAAACAAAAACTTAACCACTCATATCTCTTCCTCTCAAACAATTTCCAAAAGATCAAAAGTTTATGAGATCATAACAGTTCTCGAGATCTTAAGATATAAACAACCCTTTACTACTCACATATAATGCAACGAACACATTAGCAACACCACATAAACCACCAAACCACTAAATAGCCTAAAAACCAACACAACACAACATATCATTGCAAAGCAAAATGGCCTTAAAAATGTCATGAACCGGAAATAAAGGAAACCAAACCCGAAACAAAAGAAACCAAAACCACAATCAGTGTCACACACATAAACCAAAATCAACACAACATAACCCGAAATTAAAGAAACCAGATCCGGCTATGTCGCAAACACAAACCAAAACCGCACATGTTATGTGGTCCAAATACCACATAAGCAATCCGAAAACACCACCTAAACCACACAATAAAAATCAACGACACCACCTAAACTCAAACACCACCGGTTTTAGCAAGATCCAGTAGTGTTGGTGGCGGATTCAGTTGATGGTGGTGGCAATGTTTGTGGCGGCGGCAGATTCAGATGAGGGAGGCTGCAGTTGGTGGTTTCGAAGGGAGGTTTTTGTGTTTTGTAGAGAGAGAAATAGAGGGAATTAGTAGGTTGTGTTTATGTGTGTGTTGTGTTTGGTAACTTTCAAAATCATGTAAAGTGAGCCGTGTACGAGTATTTCACAAGTTTCATAAAATCAACCATGAATGTGTAGCTGTGTTGCCAATAATAGGAATCAACTTTGGGGGGTGGCAACCCTTCGGCATTTCATGTTCGGCAACCATTACCGATCGGCAAACCACACTGCCATCCATTCGGCAAGCATGATTCGGCATGAAGTTCGGTATATCTCACCGATTCGGCAGAAATCATTTCCAAGACTTATTCGAACGTTACATTTAATTGTTGTGAACGTTGGGATGTTTTCCAAAAAAAAAAATTCCCTTTAAAATCTCACAATTAACGATTTAAATTACACAAATATTTCAAATACATTTCACACATTCAAATCAAACTCTTTCAAAAAACAACAATGGATCATCAATCCAAACATGGTTCAAGCTCAAAAAAAGGTCGAGGACGTGGGTCTCGATCACAACCGGATCCATCCCAATTCACGCGTCCGCAACATCCTAATCAAGCTTACTATCCCCAACCTCCAAATTGCACCCAAATTCCAACTCAACCTTACTATCCCCAACCTCCAAATCAAAACCTTTATCCTCTTCAACCTCAACCACAACCGCAATATTTTCAAAATCCTCCTCCAATGAATCCGGCCAATTATAATATTTTAATGACTAATGAATTTAATCCATTCAACGAATACCGTGATGGGCGAGCAAGACGTGAACCGAGTGTAGAACGTCAATTACCTATTTACGATAATGAAGATGACGAAATTGAATTTGTCCCCGAAACTCAATTTACGAATACAACGGGTAAGGTTTACTAATTTTTTTAGTCGTATATGTATATATATAAATTTTTATTAAATGGTATTTTTTTTATAAATCTTATGCATTTAATTTTTTTTATTGTAGAAATCGTATTTTTTTTTTAATAAATCGTATTTTTTTTTTGTATTAAATCGTATTTTTTTTTTTAAATTTTTCAACGAACCGCACAATAACATAGAAGATCCGGATATGCGGGAAATTGCAATACAAAAAAAACGTGAATTCGCAGCAAAGTATGGATGGCCTTGCAATTTTTAGTTTTATTTATGTTTTTTTTAAGTATTATGTAATAATTATTGAATTATTATTAATAAAATAGTTGTTTTTTATTTATGTTTTTTTAATTTAAATTTTGTTATTAATAAATGTAATTAATGCTTGACTAGGCAAAAACTTAGGCAAGATTGCCACTAAAAAAGAAGGTTTAGGCAAGATTAGGCAAAAAATGTGTTGGACAAACTTGATTGGTTGTTTGGTTTAAAAGAAGAGGCATGGTGTGGCAAGGTTGCCACCCCCTTACATAAATACATTAAAACTTTTCAAGGTTCCCATTCTTTATTGAAGTTGCCTAAATTAAAATTCAATTTTTCACTTTTTAAGGTTTGACCAAATTCAAGATTTCACTTTCAAGTTTGATCATTTACCTATTATATGTAGTTAAGATTGGTTATTGTAAATGTGAAAAATAAACTGTCACGCGTGTTTGGTAATTTGTTAAACATTGTGTTGACTTTCAAAAAGTTTGAATTTTTGTGTGTCAAATATAAGTTTAGAAAAGTTGTATTCTAAATTTATTAGTTTTGTGAATAATCTGATTTAGAAGGTTTTAATGCTTAAATTATCTATACTACATATAAAGCATGAATGACTCTCTCTTCAAAATTTTAAGACTTACAAGAAATTAAGCATGGTTTACAACACTTTAAAGCACCCAATTTTCAGAATTACAACAAAATAAGCATATTGTACAACAAAATAAAGCATGGTGTCATTTTAGGATCAAAATTTTATCAAACAATATTAATGCTATTAAAAATACCCCATCACCAAAAATTACAACCATTTAAGCACAATGTACAATAGCTGCAACCAATTTTTAGATTTACAACAAAATGAGCATAGTGTACAACAAAATAAGCATGATGTAATTTTCAGACTTATTTTTAGACTTACAACATTAATGTTATTAAAGTGGTCAATGTTATTAATGATTATAATGACTACTACTTACAAGAAAAGAAACATAGTGTACAACACTTTAATGCACATAATTTTCAGACGTACAAGACAAGAAGCATAGTGTACAACAAAACACCACATTAATGCTATTTAATGTAGTCAATTATTTAACTGGTCAATAAATATAATTAATACATTTATTAAAACACCCCTTACAAATACAAATTATCAAGCATATTGTACAACCAAATTAAACACAATTCATGCATTAAATTTCACTACTACAAATAATAAATCACATTATACAAATATTCAAGCCCGAACGGGCAACGGGCCAAATGGGCTTGAGCCCGAACAGGCGCGAACTAAACGGGCTCGCGCTCGAACAAGCATGGGCCAATCGGTTCAAGCCCGAACGGGCACGAGCTATACGAAATTCTTGATATCCGTAAATTTATTATCAAAAATAACATAATAAACTAAAATACATTATTTATCAAAAAAAATTATTTCAGAGTACCCGCCGCTGCAACGCGCGGGTACCCTGCTAGTTACACTTAAAGCATTTTCGTCTCCATTTGATCAGTTACCTATTAATCTTTGCATATTTACCGTTTTATGCATCAGATATAACATGACATGGACTGACCCATTGATAAGTAAATGTGAAATTTCCGCATATAATGGTGTTTCTATAAGATGATAGGTTTGGTTACCATAGTCAGTTGCGTCCTTTGTGTCCATCAGAGTTATACGTTTGTTGTATTCATCAATCTTAGGCCGGTGTTTTTTTCTCGCTCGGTGTCTTTTATTCTTCTTCTTGTTCTTGCAAATGTCGCATTTTCCTGCTTTTTTATTTTATAAATTGTAATTGATCCAATAAACTTGTGACTAGTCCCCTCTAAAAAATGTGACTTTTTACCATCACACTGTAAAGTGGTGATGAGTCACAATTTGATATTTGGATTAATTCCAACTCCGTTTAAATTACCGCACACAAGAAAATCTGTAATGAAGTCAGTGACAATAGGATGAATGGTAGACCCCATGTGAAAAGAAGACTGGCTTAAGATATACGAAGATAGCAAAATAAGCCCTAATAGACCCTAAGCCCACAATTAGGTTTTGGGATATTTAACCAAACCTATCACATATAATACCTCATCTCATTTTTTGGGTGTTGCAGCTAGATTCATATATCCTTTGGTGCTGTTGATCGTATAATGACGGGAGAAAAAAAGTATCATAATATTTTTAAACTCGTTTTGGTAGTGTTGCTTTTTCAAAAGTGAGTATGTGATACTGAAGAAATGTCGGAAGACAAATAGTAATAAAACATGTTGCACTGTCTTGTTTACAGTTGTGATGATTAGATAAACAAATTGTTTACGTAACTGATGGTTGCTCATTGATTCGCTTTTTTAGCAGGTGATGTAAAACAGATTAGACAAGCTGCTGACCCCTAATAGTCAGATTCAGAAGCACAATATCTATGATTCAACAAGTGTACGTTCTCTCTTTATTTTGCTTTGTTCTCTCTTTATTTTGCTTTGTTCTCTCTTGAATTATTCCAATAAGGATTTTGTGATACCAAGGGTCGAAATACTTTATTTAGAAAGTAATCTTACACGAGTCAAGCTAGTAGATATCCAAGATTATCATCATACATTCAAACCCACTCGAATTCTTATAGGAAATTAAATGTTGCCATAACCAACCTGATGAGAGTGTAATGTTACCATAAGCAACCTAATGAGAGTGGAAGCTGAAGAAATCAAAGGCCATGTTGCTACCTATTGTAGTGGGCTTTGATATTATGTATTAGCTTATGTTGTTTATATTTGATGTTGGTGGTAAAACGTAGAATATGAACGTATAAATGGGAGTACGTTGTCACCTCATGAAATACGAGTACAATGATTCGTGATGAGTGTCATGTTTTTTGTGAGAGCATGGTGCAATGCACCTATGGCATGTTATGGGTGTCAATTTGCACCCTGTGGCGCCGCCATTCGTGTTATACTACACTGTTACATCCGTGTTATAAGTGTATCGCCATCCCAATGTGACCGTTTATTTTATTTTTATTTTCTCGAGTGAGTGGGGCTTTTTGGTGGTGTGTTACAAAATGTTATTGGGAATGGTGTTTTTTGGTTTTGTCTTATAACGGTTATAGGCGCCAACTATCAAAGACCTCTTGATCTAGCGGTTTGTTAGTGGCCCAATAACATAGAGATTGTGGGTTGAAGACATATAGGTGTGTAGGTTGTAAACAATTACGGTTCAAAAAAAATTATAGGCGCCAACTATTCATAGTTGTCACGCCGTCTAATTTTAATGGTGGTTTTTAGACGTAGAGTAATATATTGTTACATAAACATAAAGTTATGCCATTTATTTACAAGCTATCATATATCTCGTTGCATTGCTAAACAATCCTAGTTGTCAAAAGTGTGCGCCTCACACGCCTAGGCGACAGGCGATGCGGATGCGGGCCCCCACCACTCAGAACACTAGGCTAAGGCTCACAGACAATTAAAGCGACGATTTGGGCCTAGGAGTGTGATTAAATGGGTGGGTTTTGGTCAGAATCATGTTATAAACATGATACAAGGATCCAATCATACCTAGAAACACGTTTGGTTTGATTTTGGAAATTAAGGTTCATGGTACAATTTGGGATTTTTTTATTTAGAGTGTTTTAATCCAATTAAGTTAGTTGGTTTTGGTCGGAATCATGTTATAAATATGATACAAGGATCGAATCATACTCAGAAACACGTTTGGTTTGATTTTGGAAATTAGGGTTCATGGTACAATTTGAGACTTTTTAATTTAGAGTGTTTTAATCTAATTAAGTTAGTGGGTTATGGTCGGAATCATGTTATAAACATGATACGAGGATCGAATCATACCCAAAAACATGTTTGGTTTGATTTTGGAAATTATGGTTCATAGTAGAATTTGGGATTTTTTGATTTGGAGTGTTTTAATCCAATTAAGTTAGTGTGATAGTGTTAGAATGCAGTGTGAATCTTATTGCAACCCTAGAATCTAACCAGAAACACAAAATGAATCAAAATCAAAGTTTATTGCAACCTTGCGCCTTTTTTTCGGGCCAGCGCTTTTTATTCGCCTCTCGCCTAGGCTAGATTTTGGGTCTTTGCGCCTTGCAATTGCATTCGCTTTTGACAACTATGTAAACAAGTAACAACCCCTTTGATAAAAGGTGGATAAGGATCCATTGAGAAGAAAACTTGAAATGAGAAGAATGAGAAATAACTATAATCACATATATGAGATGCAACAACTTGAATTAGATGCATCTCTACTCATTTATATGCATCCCAATTAGTTTCGAAAGTGATTTTGAAGTGAAAAAGATGCAAAGTAGTACTAGCAACAAATTTGACTCGCAGAGGACGAAAAATTCATATGATTCATCTAACTTGATGAAATGCATCAAATATGTGTATATACATCTAATTATTTGTCAGAAAATACATTATCATGCATCCAAAAGATTAAGGATGCATCTAATTAAAATCGATGAATCTCTAATATGAAGTTATAATTATTTCTCATCTTTTCTTAATTTAAGGTTTCTTCTCATTTGATCCTAAGTCAAAAGTTTAAACCCAAACATATTAAAAGGTGGGAGAGGGAAAAAAATACCATTTCCATCACGTTATTTTGCAATTTTGCAACATTAAATGCCTTTTTTTTTTCCCTAATCCAACGTTGTGGGACGAATGCAACTATGTTTTTAGGTTAAAACTTATTTTCTCCAACACTTCACATAAAATTATAAAACTTATTTAGGTTAACATAATCATAGTGAACAAGACAACTTATTATATTTAAAAACTAGATTGACAAATAAAAACAAACATAAAAC
The DNA here is from genome assembly GCA_030686995.1 of Artemisia argyi. Lineage (NCBI taxonomy): Eukaryota > Viridiplantae > Streptophyta > Magnoliopsida > Asterales > Asteraceae > Artemisia > Artemisia argyi. The sequence continues at coordinate 210,131,407 of CM060700.1, forward strand.
CCTATATAGTTTAGATTGAGGGCATCCACTATTGTTAATATTTATAAAGCTTTATAAATGTTTCATTTCATCAAATATCAATAAATTATAAACCTTTTGAGTTTATAAACCTTTTCTCACTATGATTAAAAATGTGTTACAACTTTATACATGCTCCACATTACACATTCATTAATTGTATTTAGTTTATGAAGAGGTCTAAGAACTAGGACCTTTTCATGCCACTTAGATTTCCCACTACGGTTGAAACAACATATAAACCTTTTCAAGTTTTTTAAACATATTCATGAACCTCTTATAGTGGATACTCTGAGATCCGCAACAATCACCAGTTATCTAAAGAACAAACCAACCAATCGTGGCCCTCCATTTATCTTTCATTCATTTTCCACTTTTTCTTTAAACAAAATATTTTGCAAACGGTAAACATTCAAACTAAGAAAAATAAATCATCTCAACAAGAATTAAATTATCTTTCTAAAGATATCTGCTTTTATATACTTTCAACAAACTTTTTTTTTCAAAATTTTCGCTAAGAAAAATCACTTGTTATTTGTTATTTTTCTGGTTTGTAAAATCTTGGCTCATAAAATCACTTGTGATTTGTTATTTTTTCATAAGTCACATGTGATTTTTAAATAAATAAATCACATATGATTTTTCTGAATCACATGTAATTTTTTAGTTAAAAAAAAAAAGATAAAAATTGGATTTTTTTTATTTAATGAAAAATGAATGGCTAAGATTGCATGAAATTTTTTCTTCGATAAATAGTGTTTCATATAAAACTTTCGTCTTATAGTTTATTGTCTAATAATTCTTCACAACTTAAAAGGGAAGACTGTAAGCTCAAATCGAATTATTGTGGAGCTTTTCAAGGTTATTTAATGATACCGTCGACATGTCGACGGTATCATTAAAACAAAAATAGTGTTTTTAATATTATACCGTTGACATGTCGACGACATTATATTAAAAAACAATACTTTTGTTTTAATGGTACCGTCGACATGTCGACGGTATCATTAAACCATCATTATAATCAACTAGTTAAAATGTTAATTAGTTATATGGTACCGTCGACATGTCGACGGGAAGAGTTTGACGGACACCAAATTTCTTTGACTGGAAAATGACATGGGACCCACAGTGTCGACGGTGATTGTCGACGGGAACACTGTTCCCGTCGAAGCACAGCCGTCAATGTGGTACCGTCGACATGTCAACGGTAACGTATGATTCCGTCGACATGTCGACGGAAAGGGCTTAAAAAAGTCGCCGGGGAAAGCCTCGATTGTACTAGTGATATTTTATGTATATTTTAAAGGCTTGTATGTGAATGCAATGAATGTAATTATCTATTTATGGAGCCTTTCAAGATGGGTTCGAACCAAATTTAAATATTTTGTTATATTTCAATTATACTTGGTTTAAACAACACATGGAGGAAGCGGCCTTGCTCTTTAACAAAGGGTTACATGGGTCGATTGAAAACGTGGTGGTTTGTGTAGGGCCTTTCTTTGGAGACTTACAGTGGCGACTCGCTTCTTTACCCATTCGATTTGGTATTTTGGATTTGTACTCGGCAAAATTGGTTTCCTCTTATGCTTTTGTGGCCTCGAGGGCCCAATCTTGGGTGCTACAAGACCATATCTTACGGGAGAGTGGCATATGTGGCATGAAGATGATTATGTTTGTGCTCTGGATTGTCTTCGTGATACGATTCCATGTTTTGATTCTAGTGATTTCACTAATAACGACACCGCCCCCGCTAAACCCCAACATGTCTGTGAGACAGAAAGCAGTTTTTGAGTGTTTACAGACCCCACATGCCCAAGATTCTCTTCTAGCTATCCTCATAGACGAGCTCTGTCACCGGTGGAATATCTTACTATCCTTATGTATCACCTTACGATTTCTTTATTTCCGGTTGATGAGATATGCAGGGACGGACTCAGAATTTTTGAGAGGGTGTTGCAAAAAAAAATTTTTTTACCATGAGTACTAAAGTTGCCCGAAAACGAATTTATTAGGTAAAAATGGGTGCTGCACAAGCCCAGAAAAGACATACTTTATAAAAAAAATTCATTACGTGACAGAAAATTCCGTCCCTGAAGATATGCCCAGTTTGTCGCAAGGTGTGTTTGGATTCCTTTGGGGAACACGCAGTTCATTGCAAAGAGCTCCCGGGCTCTGGAGCTTCTCAACAGAATCCAACGAGTTATGCATAACAATGTTATGACACCTAGATCTACAAACCTAATTTTTAAAAGAATTGACCTTGCTATTCAAAAAGGGCTAGCAGCGCTGCTTGTTGCTCGTTTGCCTTGCACGTCTATGTAAATCAAAAGAAGATAGGAAAATAAAAATAAAAATGTATTACTTTTATGCATTTTAATTAGAACTGTGTACGTTTTCTTATGTTTTAAATACAAACTTAGATACAGGTACGAGTCTCATACATCTACTGTCTTTCGTGTATATACTGTAACTTCCAACAAGTTATGATAAATTTTGGTCTATATATGTATTACTAGTATCTCACAAGATTCGGAAGAACAAGGTTTTAAAATGCTCAAAGTCAAAAACCCTTTGATTTATTCAACACGGTATCACTTTTATTTTTTTTTTATTTTATTTTTTTTATTTTTATTTTTTTTTCATTTAAAAAAAGTTTTTTTATTGGTTTAGCGTTCATTGTAGCGGTCTACCATGGCTTTGGTGAGTTTATTTATTTCTCCACTTGCAGTTTATATATTGTTTTTGTTTCTTTATTTATTTCTCCAATTGCAGAGTAGGTGGTTTATTGTTTTGTTTCTTTGACTTTTTAGGCAAAGGTAGTGTCGACATTAATCATCTTTATTATTCCCAATGAAAAAGTCCAAGCATGGAGAACAGCACTTGTTGGTGCAAGCAACATTGCTGGATGGGAAACCAAGTTCGTAGCTAACGGGTACGTAATAGTTTCTTCATTATAATTTTTTGTATGATTTTCGACAACTTTTCGTGTGTTTTTACAAGTGCGTAAATCTTACGTGAATGCGAGCATATATGTCTTACTAGTTATCGATATATTTTCAATGTACAGGCATGAAGCAAAATGTATTAAAGAGATTGTTGGTTCAGTCTTAGATACGTTGTTATCCTTTAATCCAGTCTTTGAGAATGAAAAGCTTGTTGGAATGGGAACTCGATTGCAGGATTTGGAATCCCAGTTAGAAATCGGGTCAGGTGGTGCGCGTATGGTTGGGATATGTGGTCTTGGGGGTGGTGGTAAGACCACTCTTGCAACTTCTCTTTTCAAGAAGATCTCTGGTAATTTTGATAGTTGTTGCTTTGTTGAAAATATTCGGGAGGAATCCAGCCAACACAATGGTTTAAAAAATCTGCAAAAAAAAATTCTATCCAAAGTCTTGAAAACACAAGTGGAAGTGGAGAGTGTTGATATAGGACAAGACATAATTAAAAGTAGGCTATGTAGTAGGAATGTGTTGATTGTTCTTGATGATGTCGATGATGTTGAGCAACTGCAGGTGTTGGCCGGATCACGTAAATGGTTTGGTGATGGGAGCCGAATAATAATCACAACCAGGGATGAAAATGTGCTGATATCTCACGGGGTAGATGTGGCCTCTTCCATCAGTTTATTATCACAGGCCGAGGCTATTCAGCTCTTTAGAAGGTATGCATATCTTGAAGATAACCCTGTAGAAGATTATGATGAGCTTTCATTACGTGTGATTTCTTATGTTAATGGGCTCCCGTTAGCACTTAAAATCATAGGGTCTTTTCTTAAGACAAAAAACAAGATTGAGTGGAACAGTGCCTTGGAGAAGTTAAAAGACATCCCAAATACAAAGGTCACGGAGATCCTAAAAATAAGTTACGACGGACTCGACCATGACGAGAGAGAGCTATTCTTAGATATTGCATGTTTCTTCAGGGGGAAGAGCAAAGAAGAGGCAATGGATTGCGGGTTTTACTTTCATATAGGCGTAAAGGTGTTGATAGAAAAGTCCCTCATAACTATTTCTTCCAATGGTAAGTTTGATATGCATGATCTGATTCAAGAAATGGGACACCACATTGTCAGAAGGGAACATCCCAACAATCCTGAAAAACATAGCAGGGTTTGGCGATCTGAAGAAATTAGTGACATGTGTTCCAGGAATGCAACAATGGTATAGGTTATGCTATTTTTGAAAGATGTTCACTGAATGCACCTACATATTGATAAGACACTCCAACTTAATCCTTGTATCCATTTTCTTTTTATTGCAGGAAAATGATAAGATTGAAGCCATACGATATCATGATTTTGATCTTCCAAAGCAAGGCTTTATGACGCTTGTTTCAAACTTGAAGAAACTAAGACTCCTTGATGTGAATATTAATAGGGGTGGCAGCTGTTTTGATGAAGGGCCTAATTTTCTTTCAAATGAGTTGAAATATATTAATTGGTATTGGTATCCTCCAAGTCTGTTCCCTGAAAGTTTCCAACCAAGGAAGCTTGCTGTTCTAAAGCTGAAGGATAGCTTGCAAAAAGAACTTTGGAAGGGTTATAAGGTAAATCATCTGTTCCTTTGATTTACATATATAATTAGTGGATCCTGAGTGACTAACATACACCTTAATGTTTTCTTAGATATGTAAATACAGCTCTTAAGATGGTGTGATTAAAAATTTAGAAATTAAGTGAATGAGTTCATTTGGCATCTAAACCGGTAAACCAAAAAGTCATCTGTTAAACCACTATCCCCTGTTTTAAAAAATAAAACTCCCTTGAACCATGGACCACAAGATACATATATGAGATGTTATTCCATATCCATATGTTGCTAATTCTGACCCTTGTTTGTGCATCAGGATATGCCGTGTTTGAAACAGCTTGAACTCACTTTTTCGAACTCACTAGTTAGGACACCTGATATTGGTGGACTCTCATGTCTTCTGAAGTTGATAATCAAAAAATGTAAACGTTTAAAAGAGATTCATCAATCACTTGGAAATCATGCAAGCCTTGTTTACGTATCCGTAAGTGATTGTGAGAAGCTTACAAGGTTTCCATCCATTGTTCGGATGGAAAAACTGGAGATTCTTGAAATTTCATTTTGCAAAGCTCTTCTTGAGTTTCCAAAGATCGAAGCAAACATGGATAGCTTGGTAAACTTACATTTACATGATGTTGCGATAGCAGTTCTCCCCAAATCAGTAGGAAGATATTGTACAAACCTTATTTCGCTGAAGTTGGAGGGGTGTTCAAAGCTGAAGAGCATAGAAGGCAACTTTCATGCCTTAGAACATCTGCAGAAGTTTAAAATAGTTGGTTGTACACAACTTGAATATCTGCCAAAAGATCTGTTTGCTGAAGAATGTTGCCTGGAGGAGCTTTGTTTAGACCTGTCGAATACTTTACCACCTTTTGGTCCTTCTCAGTTGCCACGTTTGTTAAGAAAGTTGAATCTCGGTGGATTGAAAAATGGGGAAGTACCCCGTGAGATTGGTAAGTTATCCAACTTACGAGAGCTACATCTATGTCATAATGATTTTACACGATTAGATTTCAGCCTGATCTCACAGCTTGCTCGGCTCAAACTCCTCAACCTGTATGGTTGCGACAACCTTGTTGAATTGCCCGAGCTTCCATCAAGTCTGTCTATTCTCGAAGCAGACGATTGCGGCAAACTTGAAGCCATTAGAGATGATGTCCATAGAAACTGTAAATGGTTATGTCAAGTCTCAATTACTAAAGCATATGACGAAGAAGGATGTTGGAGCTTAGTTGGTGGTGACAGATTATTAGAAAGCATGCTTCAGGTATGTAATGTTGTATGTAGGTACAACGTTGTTGAGCTAATTAATTAACACCCGGCCACCTGTTTATGTATATATAGTACTCGTAACATATATGAATTGTTTGATTTATATCAGGGAATGGGTCACCAGTGCATGAGGCTCCATCTAAAAGGGATAGAGATTCCAAAAGGGTTTGAACCTCGTGTGGTTAGAGGAAGGAGATGTAGATTGGAACTTCCAAAGAATTGGTTCAATGAATATGCTGGATTCTTATTCTGCTGTGTTTACATGGACCAAGAATCCTACGGTGTTATGGAATCCGTAAACATAACTATGGAGAGGAATGGCGGCATGGATTCTCAACAACAAGTGTTTTGGGAGGAGAAGGAGAATGAGCATCTTCTTGATATTATACAAACATGAGTGGGGTATGTTCCATTTGAGTCATTGAGACACACCGCTTGGTGGGACGAAACGTCCACAGCTTCTGTTGACGTTTCCATTGACTTTTCTAGATTTGCCGTTTCCATTGGCCAAACATCCCCTATTTCTATTCGTGGGTTTGGAGTTAGACTCGTTTCCAACAAGAAGAATCAAATGAAAGAAACAACAACAAATTTCCTCTCTGAATTTTCTGACGATGATGATTATAAATGTATATTTAACATCCGCCGTGATTCAAGGTCTCTTTTAGAGTGCCAATTTCAAATCGAAACGGTTTTCAAACCGGTTGCGGGTTGAGTCAACCGGTGTTTTGACTCAAAACGGACCGGTTTGAAACCGGTTTGTTATGTGTATAAGCTAAGATAAGTTGTTAGGCACGTGAGGTGCATGTGACCAACTTTCCCGCCCTTTCTATCTTTTAAATAGTTCATTTTTCATTTTGTAACAACCAGTTATGATCAATAAATCTATTTTCTCTCTTGTAAACTCTCAATAACAACAATCTATCATTTCACTTGTTAATTCATTGAATCTATTAACCTGTTTCTTATCATCTTGGTTAATCTAATCAATTGGAATCCAATAACAAATCATTCTGATTCTTATTGGTGTGTGATACGTGTCAATTATAGTATAATAATATTCCGAGGAAATACCGGTTAAAGTAATTCCCGGGTCGTTCTTCCCAACGAAAGCTCAAATGGAATATTTGAATTATCGAATCGGGAATCGTGTAGTGAAAGTGAGATGTGAAAAAGTGATATAGTGAAAATAGCAATCAAGGAAATCAAATATTAACAAACAACAATAAAGCATGCAAAGAGTACAAGCTAACTATGCACCGAATTGAAAAACGCGAAAACGGTAATGCACACGTAAAAATTTAAACGTAACGTTATATGAAAAATGACCCTACGAACTTGGAAATATTTTCTAAAAATTAAAAACTAATAAAAAGAATTTTAGGAAAAAGAAAAATATTTTTTAGACTTTTCTTTTATTTTCTAGAATTAATTTTGTATTTATTGAATTAAAAATGAATTAAAAATAAGAAAAATAGAAAAATTAAGTGGAAAATTGAAAATAAAATTCTAAAAATTCTAACTAATTATAAAAGAAATTTAAAAATTATTTTTGTATTTTTCTGAACCTTTGTCTATTTTTTTATTGATTTTTGTTATTTAAAAATGATTTAAAATTTGAAAATAACCAAAAGTAATTATTAAAAATAGTAAAACTAATTAGAAAAATCTGGAAAAATTCCAGAAATTCAAAAATATTAAAAAGAACTTAAAATAAAATTTTGAAAGAAAAATGGGCTACTGAACTGCTATTTCAAGCCAAACTGCTTATCACAAGTGCTTATTAATAAGCACTTGTGATAAAAACTTGATGGAACCTTGAATACAAACTTATGATGATGAATAAAACTCAGAATATGCAACAGATGATCATATATAAGCTCAAAAGTGCACAGAAACTCAGAAATGTGGAATAAGCAAATGAACAAGCTCAATAAACTAAGCAGAAATGTGCAGAAGCTAATACAGAAGCTCAGATACCAAACTCAGATCTCAAACTACTCAGATGTGACACAATTCACTTGAGAAAACACAAATACAAGCTCAGAATGTGTATAGCAGGCCAAAGAAATTAATCCAGAAATCAGCTAGTCTATGTACTAAAAGCACAAGTTAAGCTTTTGAAATAAGCTTCTACTGAGAAACTAAAAGTGCCAACTCTAACTCTACCAACTAGAGAACTCAAATCAATCAACAATTAAGATCTCAAAGCTCTTTTAACCACTTGAATTAGTCCATTAACACTGGTACACATATGTGGTGCAGGGGAGAAATGTGCTTACTCAGTCAACTTCAAACCAAAATCTCAATAAGCAAATGAGACTCAAACTGAAATTTACTATTAGAATTTGATTTTCAAGCTGATGAAATTTTAAAATCAACTAATACTTTTTATTTTCAGCAAATTAATAGACATTAACAAAGATTATACAATACAGACTTGAAATTGTCTTTGACTTTTTGCTATTTTGTAAAACTTGACTAAAATGAAATTCAAACACCTTTAGTTGAATCTAAACATGATAATAAGCTGATTTGAAACTAGATTAAACTAAGTGCAACTACTGATTACCTACATCTAAGATTATATCAGCCTAAAATCAATTGAACAAGCTTAAGCTAATATACTACCTAAGTTTGACTATCTATGTATCTACTTACTGAATTCTATGCTATTTTACTCTACTATTATTCAAACTAGATCGATGTATGCAGGCAAACCACTAGTCCAACCACTAGCAGCTACAATAACAACTAAATCCAAACACTCCTAATTTGACAGTCACTACTAAGAATCCCTTAGTTCTCTTCAAATCACTTAACTACTGATCTACTGAACTTACAAATCACTAACAGAAGCAAAATCAACAACAAGTCACAACTAGATCCAATAGAAACTCAGTATCACAGATCCACTATATGACAGTTGTGCAACAAGCCACAAATTATGAATAAAGCAACACAGATCAATATTCACTCAAACTTCAAACCAAGATCAACTCAAATCCACACAATGACAGTAAATCAGATCTAAAATCAAGCTCTATCACAATAACTAATAAAAAGCAAGATGACAGAATATCAACAATCAATCAACCTACTCAGAAACTCAATCTCAAACTACTTACTAGTCAATAATAAAAGTAAAATCAAATAAGTATGCAAACAAGCTATATTACCACAACTCTAACAATTAAATCTACTAACAATGCTATGCTAATCTATGATCAATCAACAATGAAACTCAGAAAAACTATTACTAAATGAAACAAAATACCACTACAACTAACAAGCTGCTACTAAAGATAAATCATATAACTACTACAACTAGCAATCTATTATTAAGCTATAAATGTGAAAATGAGGTCAAAAGTTACCACAAATCTCTCTCAGCAAGAACAGAGAGAGTTCACTGTAGCCTATCTTTATGATAGACTGATGTCTGCTTATTTCTGAATCAGCTATCAATATACACCTCAGCAACCTTAGGAAACCATTATTGAACACCTCTTTTTGTCTTTGATGAAACAGTACTCATGAAACTTGAATTCATAAAACTTTATTATGAAAAGAATGAGCTGAACTGAGCTTATTTTAAGATTGAAAATGGCTTTTGAAACTATTTTTTTTTTTTTTTTTTTTGAAAATGAATATTAAAAACTTGATAACAGTAATTATTTAAGCTAAATATAACTAATAATAGCAGAATAAGAGGATGTTGAAATGAAATAAGCAAAATAAAATGAACAATAAACTGAAAATTACTGAAGAAAAATTACTTTTATTAAAACTTGAAAGTAAAATTACAATCAGCTAAACTAAAGTACAAGTCTGAATAAAATTTGGCAGCATAACTCTAAACTAAAAAATTACACACTAAACACTAAGAAATAAGCACCTATTTATAGCTGAGGTGAGGGTAAGGGCTCACGGATTGCCAGGTTGGCAATCCGTGTGAGTTGTGTTTCTTGATAGCTAATCTAAGCCCTCCAATCTCAATCAATCATTGCCCATCAATCTATAGCCTTAGGATCAACCCAAATGACGCGTCTCAACCAATGCTAGCCTGCCACTTGTCCCCATCTGTGTTTGTTTGAGTCTGACATCTCCTGACATCACCCATTCTTCTAGAAGAGTACTTGATTTGACGTTTAAGCCCTTAATTGTGGTGAATTTGAGTGTACGGTAATTTAGGGTTCATAGTTTACTATTCATTGAATAGTAAACTGGGTAACTGGGGTTGAATTGGGGGAAATATGAGCGGGGTGTTTGGGTTTAGTGTTTATTTATTTAACCTTTGACTTTATTGACCGAAGTTAAATGGGTGGGCTCGGGTTAATTTTGGCTGTGGGCTTGGGTATTTTAAGAGTGGGCTTATGAGATAAAAGGAATGGGTTTTAGGATTATTATTGGATCAGGCTTAACACTTGGGTCTTGGCAGATTTTTAAAACAAAGTTACAAGGACTATTTTGGCTAACATTCCAAACTTCAAGGGTTAAATTCTGCCAATCTCCAAAATATTATTCCAAGGACTTTTCTTGCCAATTTTGAAAATAAGAAGGACTGAAATAGACTTTTGAATCCCAACTCTGACTTTTTGACCGTCTTCTAATCTCGTGCTCGTTTTTCCGGTTCCTTGATGATTTTTCGTCCATTTCTTATATATCCGTACCTGCATGTCACAAACATGAAAACACACGATTTCTTGGCATTTGTTAGCTTAGATAAGTCGTTTTGGGTTGTTATTTGGCCAGAAAATGGTGAGTAAATAAGTACTCACCAAAATCCCCCCGACTAAAGTATTGCCGTGTCCTCACGCAATGTGATCAATTCACGCTCTTGAGATAAATAATTTCGATACTCTTTTTACTAACTTTGAAAAGTAGCAAGGCGGTTCAAAAGAGATTACAAAATCATTTATTCCCGAAAAACGCTCCGTTTTCCAAAATTTCCATTTATACCTTTATTCCACTTATACTTTCTATTTTTGGGCTTTTCCATAATTCACACTTGTGACGGTTTGTTGAACTTTCATTATCTTACAATAACTATTAGGGTCAACGAGTAGGAACACTTCTTTTAAGAAGCGACCATACGGTTAAAATTCGTCATCCTTGATTTTTCACGAGTCCCCAAACTAAGCGTACAAACGAGATCACAGCTTATCTACAAATTAGATGCTAACACTACTCATAACAGTTACTTGTGGAAACTCCTTACTCCCATTTCCTAGGTTTTGTATCTCAATATTTTATTTTGAGAAATGAATTGCTTCATATTTTCTCGTTTCGATAATTTTTAGTCCGATAGTGATACCTAAGTTAAAACGATAAGTAGTTTTCCATTTTCTCTTAAGAACCACTGCAATAGAAATTCGGTCCATTTCAAGGAATTAGGGGTACATACAATATCAAGAACATAAGTTGCGGAGTACGATCACGTGCACCTCACGTGACTGATTACTAATCACGTATCACATGCACCTCACGCGCCAACAACTTATTGATACATACATAGCTCTTATTCGATACAACTACAACTTTCATTTTTTTCATTTTTCACTTTTTTCATTCTTTTCACTTTTTTCTTTGATTTTTCTTGACTTTTCTTTTTTCTCAACATAAATGGAAGCTTAACGGGTAGCTCCAAAACCACATAGATAATCAACTTTTGACTTTTGATTTTTTCACTTTTTGCTCTTATTTTTGGTGTTCCTTGATATGTACCCAATTTCTAAAGCAAAAATTCTCTTAAGAAAACAAAGAACTAAATATTATTCAAACCGAAATACCACTAATTAACCTAGAACATCTATTTATATATGGGTGATGTTTCTGATGGGAGTAAAAAGCCACAAGTACCTCTCATGAGCTCTAAAGAGAACCACTACTCCACGTTTAGCATCTAACTTCTAAATAAACTCTATCATTTCTCGTTCTTCGCAATTTAAGATTCCAAATAATGAAACCAGCGAATACTTAGCCGATAATCAGCCACGCATATATAAAGTCAGATACGGAAGCTTGCAAATTCTAGAAAAAGAATTCGCGTTTTCTAGCTCCTGATGTAAAAGACTAGCGAAAGCTTTTAAGCTGCGCATGTATAAAGTCAAGTACGGGAACTTGCAGATTCTTAAGAAAGAATTCGCATTTTATAGCTCCTTGTGTACAAAACTAGCACAAGCTTATGTGATTATCATTGGTTAAGGGAACAAGCTAGAGCTCAACACGCCCGGTCAAGTCAAAATATTTATTCCTACTCTCGCCAGCAAGAAAGTCAACAAGGTGTCAAAACACTTATTCAAACTTTATTATATTTTTGTACAACTTTTTCAACTTTTCTCATCATTTTTTTTCTTTTTCATGACTTTTTCATCAAAATTTTTGAAATTTTCTCATTTTTTCAAATTTTTTTATTTTTGGTGGAAAAACGGAGTTGCAAGAGTGCACGACATTTGTGAAAAATGCAAGGTTAAAATCGAATCGAAGATTCACCCTCCCCCCGACTAGAACGAAACATTGTCCTCAATGTTTGATGGGTTAAGGCAATCCTAACAAAATTCTAGGCCGTTTATTAAGTATGCCAAAGAAAACGTTAGTCGATAAGATTTAACGGATATAAGATTTCCAAAAGCACCGATGAATGAGACTCCAAGTGAAGAGATAACGAGCACGAGAGTCATCATAAATCATGGACAATCCTGAACAATCATCACAAACAACCACGAAACACAAGAGTAGAAGTGGCACCCCCTCCTCACATTAGGTGTTAGAAATAAGAAAATAAGAAGATGAAATAGGATAAGCATGGGTTGCTACCCACGAAGCGCTTGTTTTTGTTCACCGAGTCACATGAGCTTGACTCGATCCCCGAATTCAATTGTCCTTGGGGAAAGTTTGGAGATCCGGGACTACCATAGTCGGTACATCCCCTCCAAAGTAATGTTTTAACCTATGACCATTCACCTTAAAATTGGGACCATCTTGTTGAGCTAACTCAATGGTTCCATAAGGGAAAACTTGGGTTATTGTGAATGGTCCAGACCAACGGGTTTTAAGCTTACCCGAAAATATCTTTAACCGAGAATTGAAAAGTAGCACTTGATCACCAACGTTAAAAACGCGGTCTTTGATCTTGGCATCATGAATTCTTTTCATCTTCTCTTTGTAAATCAAAGAATTTTCATAAGCTTGATCACGGAGTTCTACTAACTCATTCAATTGAATCTTTCTATGATCACCCGCGGTTTTTAAATCAAAGTTGGCATGTTTTAAGGCCCAGTAAGCCTTGTGCTCTAGTTCAATGGGCAAATGACAAGCTTTCCCGTAAACCAGCTTATATGGTGTACACCCAATTGGGGTCTTGTAAGCGGTCCGGAAAGCCCATAATGCATCCTCTAATTTGTCGGCCCAAGAGGCACGATGTTCACCTACGGTCCTTTCAAGTATACGTTTTAAACCACGATTGGAGACCTCAACTTGACCACTAGTTTGTGGGTGATAAGCCGTAGAAAGACGATGTGTGACACCATATTTAAGCATAACTTTCGCAAATTGATCATTGCAAAAATGGGTCCCACGATCGCTTATGATGGCTCGAGGTGCACCAAATCGGGCAAAGAGACTCTTTAAAAACTTAACAACCACTCGGGCGTCATTGGTGGGGAGCGCCTTCGCTTCAACCCATTTTGATAAGTAATCGACGGCCACGAGAATATACTTGTTACCCCTAGATGACGGGAATGACCCCATGAAATCAATGCCCCAGACGTCGAAGATCTCACAAACTTGAATCGCATTTTGCGGCATTTCATCTTTTTGAGAGATTTTCCCTTGACGTTGGCATGAATCACATGTTTTCACCAATTCATGGGCATCCCGGTATATCGTCGGCCAATAGAAGCCGGAATCGAAAACCTTCTTAGCGGTGAAATTGGCACCAAGGTGTCCCCCCGTGGGTCCACTATGACATGCCTTAAGTATTTCAACGGCATCCGTACCGTGAACACACCGCCGGATCACTTGATCCGCACAGACTTTGAACAAGTAGGGGTCGTCCCAAAAATAATGTTGGACATCTTTAAAGAATTTCTTCTTTTGCTGGGACGACATCCCTTGTCTAATGAAATTCCCCGCATGGTAATTCGCAAAATCGGCGAACCATGGGGTACTTTGGTCAATTTTGGTCACACTCCCAAGTGTCTCAAGAGGAAATGTTTCATTAATTTCCTTTTTCTCGAGAACACTTTGGTGGGGGTTCTCAAGTCTAGAAAGGTGATCGGCAGCAAGATTCTCAGCTCCTTTCTTATCTCGAATTTCAACTTTGAATTCTTGAAGGAGGAGAATCCACCGCATTAAACGTGGTTTTGCATCTTGTTTGGCCATTAAGTACTTTAGGGCTGAGTGGTCCGTATACACTATGCATTTTTTAAGCAGCAAATAAGACCTAAATTTCTCAAAAGCATAGACGACCGCCAACATCTCCTTTTCGGTGGTTGTATAATGATGTTGGGCGTCATTCAAGGTCTTGCTTGCATAGTGTATAGGCTGAAAATATTTGTTTTTGCGTTGCCCCAGAACTGCACCAATAGCATAATCGCTAGCATCGCACATTAGCTCAAAGGGCAAGTCCCAGTCGGGAGCAATTAAGACGGGAGCCTCCGTTAACTTCTTTTTAAGGATATTAAATGCTTCGACGCATTCATTCGAGAAATTAAACGGAGCATCTTTCTCTAAAAGGTGGGTCAGAGGTCGGGCTATTTTGGAAAAATCTTGAATAAAACGTCGGTAAAAGCCGGCATGACCAAGGAAACTCCGGATTCCTTTAACGGTAGTCGGGTGTGGTAACTTAGCAATAACATCGACTTTTGCCCGATCCACCTCAATCCCAGATTTGGATATCTTATGGCCGAGGACTATTCCCTCTTTAACCATGAAGTGGCACTTTTCCCAATTTAGAACTAAGTTAGTGTTTTCACACCGAACTAGCATACTTTCTAAATGGGAAAGGCAAGAGTCGAAAGAATCACCATAAACGGAAAAATCGTCCATAAACACTTCCATGGTTTTTTCAATCATATCCGAAAAAATTGCCATCATACACCGTTGAAACGTGCCTGGAGCGTTACATAAGCCAAAGGGCATTCTACGATAGGCAAACGTTCCATACGGGCAAGTAAAAGTGGTCTTTTCTTGATCCTGGGGATCAATGGGAATTTGAAAGTACCCAGAAAAGCCATCGAGAAAACAATAGAACTCATTTCCCGCTAAACGTTCAAGCATCTGGTCCATAAAAGGAAGCGGGAAATGGTCTTTACGTGTCGCATCATTCAATTTCCGATAGTCAATACAAACTCTCCATCCAGTCACAAGTCGAGTCGGTATAAGCTCATTAACGTCATTCTTCACAACAGTGATTCCGCCCTTCTTCGGCACACAATGAACCGGACTAACCCATGAACTATCCGAAATTGGATAAATCATTCCAGCATCAAGAAGTTTAATAACCTCCTTTTTGATCACTTCATGAATTTGTGGATTAACCCGTCGTTGTTGCTGAACGGAAGCTTTGTGATTTTCCTCCAAAAGAATCTTATGAGTACAAAAACGAGGGTCGATTCCCTTAATGTCGGATATTTGCCAAGCAATCGCACTTTTATGCTTCCGAAGCACATCTAAAAGTCGTAACTTCTCCTCATCTTTAAGACCTTTTGAAATTATAACAGGCAATTTTTCATTTTTTTCCAAGTATGCGTATTCGAGATGAGGAGGCAAATCCTTGAGCTCGAGCTCCGGAGGATTCTCAATAGACGGCTTAACTTCTTTTACATCAGCCATTTTTAAATCAACCGGAGGGGAAGAAACAATCGGTTTTTCATTCAACAATTTTTCAATTAGTAAAATGTCCCCCTCCGGATCAAAGTTGTTTTTATCAAATTCCGGTGAAAATGATTCGTTTTTAAGACAAGCATTGATTTCTTCCCAAGCGAGATCACTTCCCTCAAACGGAGTAAGGGAAGGGGAAGAATCGGAGACGATTGGTTCAAAAGAAGGAGTGGGATTGCCACTCGAAGCATTATCGGTAAAACCCAGAAATTCTTGAGCATACTCCTCCGAAAGTTCATCAATAACATCGATACGGTTAACGGAAGAAACATCGTAATCGGAGGAGTATCTCGCGGTTTGATCAAGATTAAAAGTGACGGCTTCGTTTCCAACACGTAAAGTAATCTCCTCGTCATAAACATCAATCAAAGCACGACCGGTCCTTAGGAAACCTCTCCCGAGAATAAGAGGAACCCGTGGATCGGCATCAAAATCAACAACCACAAAATCAGCAGGGAAATGGAATTTTCCCACATTAACAAAGACATCCTCGGCTATTCCCATCGGACGGGAAGTAGATCGGTCGGCTAGCTCGAGGGTCATAAGCGTCGGTGTCAAGTTGGGAAGAGACAACTTTTTCCATATCGACAATGGCATAAGGTTAATGCTAGCACCAAGATCGGCCAAGGCGAAGCATTGAACCATCCCAGGAAAATTACATGGTATAAGAAACTTGCCAGGGTCTTCAAGCTTTTCGGGCAGCTTTTTAAGAAGAACCGCTGAGCAATTCTCGTTCATTTGTGTTCTCGACATTTCAAAAAGCTTTTCTTTATTATTCAAAAGACCTTTTAGCATTGAAGCAAACTTCGGCATCAAAAGTATAGCATCCGCGAGACTTATATCGAAATGTAATTCTTGAAAAATCTGATAAAACTTCTCCATTTGGTTTTTATCTTTCTCGCGGTGCTTTTGTTCATTTAGGCGTGATGGATATGGTAACTTTGTTTTGACGGGTGTTTCGTTTTCATTATCATTAACAACCTTTTCTTTTCCCTTAGACGTCGGAACCACCGGAGGTTGGATGTTCTCGGTCCTTCCATTATTACTAGGAATTTCCGTATCCGTTGTCGCCTCCGGTTCACGGACGACTACCTTAGGAGGTAGAGAAGAAGAGGTAGTCGGAGCCGTTGGTCCATCAAGAACAATACCACTCCTAGTCGTGATCGCCTTAGCATCGCCCCTCGGGTTAGCGATCGTGTTGCTTGGAAGAGTTCCCGAGCCCGAGGGTCGATCATTTAAACGTTTATTGAGATCATTGATTTGATTAGCCAGCAACCTTGTTGTTTCTTCTTGTTTCGTCATAAAAGCTTGTTGATTTTGTATTAATTGCTTAATCAAATCTTCCGTGGGCGACGGATTCGGAATAGCAACTTGATTTTGATTATTAAAACCTTGCCCACGGTTTTGAAAATTACCGTTGTTTTGAAAATTATTCCCTTGAGGCGGGCCTTGTTGAAAATTTCCCCGATTTTGATTTTGTTGAAAATTCTGATTTTGTCCTTGAAAACCATTATTTCCACGGTTGTGATTTTGATTGTTGTTGAATTGATGATTCCGGTTTTGCACATTATTGTTTTGATTCACTTGATTAGGTTGATTAAACCCAGGTGGTCCATGATGTTGGCTCGGACGGTAGCTGAGGAGATTACGGTCTCCTTGAAGCGGTGGGTAACCGTTGCCACCCATATTCGCAGCATACACGTTCTCTTGAACGAAAGAGCCAGTAGTCGGACATTCATAATAAGGGTGTGGACCACCACAAGTAGTACAACCTTGATTAATGACATTGACTTGTTGACTTGATTTTTCCAAAGACATTGCATCGACTTTCTTTGTTAAGGCCAAAATCATACTTTTAACTTCATCATTATTTTTCTCATTACTGGGCATTGGAAGCTTATTTCTCGACATTCTAACACGAGCCTTATTTTCAATTATCGTGAAGGCATCATTAGTATTCCTAGCCAACAAGTTACCACCCGCAGCAGAATTGAGCGAATCTTGATCAATATAAAACAACCCATTATAAAAAGTATCAATCTGCTGAAGGTCGGTAAACCCATGGTTAGGACATTTTTCCAACAAATCTTTGAAACGATCCCAAGCTTCACTAAACGATTCATCAAAAGCTTGTTGGAATCGAAAGATTTGGGAACGGAGATTAGAAGTTTTAGAGGGAGGATAGAAATGATTCACAAACTTGGAAGCAAGGTCATTCCAAGTGTGAATTGAATTAGGCGGTTCCTTTTCCAGCCAAGTCCGGGATGCTCCTTTTAAGGAGAAAGGAAACAACTTCAATTTCACCACATCGTGAGGCACTTGGTTCATTCTAATCGTCTCAGCGATGTCGGTGAAATTTCGGATGTGTGCATAGGGGTCTTCGTTATCAAACCCATGGAATGATATACCCGTGATCAAATTAAGTAATCCGTGATTGATCTCAAAATTGGCATTGATGTCCGGAATCACAATTGCTCTCCTCACACCATTGAATGGTGATTGGAGTTGTTCTTCCATCGGACGCGGATCAAATGCCGGTTGTTGTCCCATCGGTGGGATAACATTGTGCTGCGGACCACCCATCGGCGGGGGTCCGTTGTGTTCGTTTTGGTTCATCTCCTCCTCGTAAAGGAAATGAACCCGACTCGTATGTCGTAAAACCCGCTCGGGGTTAGAGAACGGAGACGTAAGACTCTCAAACGAAGATCGGGTGTGCATACACCACGAACAAAATTAAAAAGAAAATGAAAAAGAAAAGAGAAAAGAAAATCTTTTTGTTTTTTTTTTTTATATTTTTTCACAAAAACTTTTTATTTCTTTTGTTTTTCTTTTTATTGAAACGTTACGTTAATCAAAAACCGTTTCTCTCAAAACTACGCGCGACGGGACGGGAAAGAAGAGTGTTTCTCTCTTCAGCTAGCAATTTAATGTCTTAGCTTCCGTATTTCCCGCTTAATCGGTTGTAGTAAATGAAATAATCCGATAAGTGATCAATTTCACGTTTTCGTTATATTGCGAGACTTATTTGGTTTACAACGCCCTTTCTTTCGATCGGAACGAGGCTGTAACTTTTATTTTATTTTTGGTATTTTGAAAACACTTTAGCAAAAGTGTTTTTGATTTTTTTTATTTTTTTATAAGAGATATATACAAAATAGAAGAAGGCTTATCAAAACACGATTTTCCAAAACAATGATTCAAAAATTCACTTTAAGCCTTCCCCGGCAGCGGCGCCAAAAATTGATACGTGTCAATTATAGTATAATAATATTCCGAGGAAATACCGGTTAAAGTAATTCCCGGGTCGTTCTTCCCAACGAAAGCTCAAATGGAATATTTGAATTATCGAATCGGGAATCGTGTAGTGAAAGTGAGATGTGAAAAAGTGATATAGTGAAAATAGCAATCAAGGAAATCAAATATTAACAAACAACAATAAAGCATGCAAAGAGTACAAGCTAACTATGCACCGAATTGAAAAACGCGAAAACGGTAATGCACACGTAAAAATTTAAACGTAACGTTATATGAAAAATGACCCTACGAACTTGGAAATATTTTCTAAAAATTAAAAACTAATAAAAAGAATTTTAGGAAAAAGAAAAATATTTTTTAGACTTTTCTTTTATTTTCTAGAATTAATTTTGTATTTATTGAATTAAAAATGAATTAAAAATAAGAAAAATAGAAAAATTAAGTGGAAAATTGAAAATAAAATTCTAAAAATTCTAACTAATTATAAAAGAAATTTAAAAATTATTTTTGTATTTTTCTGAACCTTTTTCTATTTTTTTATTGATTTTTGTTATTTAAAAATGATTTAAAATTTGAAAATAACCAAAAGTAATTATTAAAAATAGTAAAACTAATTAGAAAAATCTGGAAAAATTCCAGAAATTCAAAAATATTAAAAAGAACTTAAAATAAAATTTTGAAAGAAAAATGGGCTACTGAACTGCTATTTCAAGCCAAACTGCTTATCACAAGTGCTTATTAATAAGCACTTGTGATAAAAACTTGATGGAACCTTGAATACAAACTTATGATGATGAATAAAACTCAGAATATGCAACAGATGATCATATATAAGCTCAAAAGTGCACAGAAACTCAGAAATGTGGAATAAGCAAATGAACAAGCTCAATAAACTAAGCAGAAATGTGCAGAAGCTAATACAGAAGCTCAGATACCAAACTCAGATCTCAAACTACTCAGATGTGACACAATTCACTTGAGAAAACACAAATACAAGCTCAGAATGTGTATAGCAGGCCAAAGAAATTAATCCAGAAATCAGCTAGTCTATGTACTAAAAGCACAAGTTAAGCTTTTGAAATAAGCTTCTACTGAGAAACTAAAAGTGCCAACTCTAACTCTACCAACTAGAGAACTCAAATCAATCAACAATTAAGATCTCAAAGCTCTTTTAACCACTTGAATTAGTCCATTAACACTGGTACACATATGTGGTGCAGGGGAGAAATGTGCTTACTCAGTCAACTTCAAACCAAAATCTCAATAAGCAAATGAGACTCAAACTGAAATTTACTATTAGAATTTGATTTTCAAGCTGATGAAATTTTAAAATCAACTAATACTTTTTATTTTCAGCAAATTAATAGACATTAACAAAGATTATACAATACAGACTTGAAATTGTCTTTGACTTTTTGCTATTTTGTAAAACTTGACTAAAATGAAATTCAAACACCTTTAGTTGAATCTAAACATGATAATAAGCTGATTTGAAACTAGATTAAACTAAGTGCAACTACTGATTACCTACATCTAAGATTATATCAGCCTAAAATCAATTGAACAAGCTTAAGCTAATATACTACCTAAGTTTGACTATCTATGTATCTACTTACTGAATTCTATGCTATTTTACTCTACTATTATTCAAACTAGATCGATGTATGCAGGCAAACCACTAGTCCAACCACTAGCAGCTACAATAACAACTAAATCCAAACACTCCTAATTTGACAGTCACTACTAAGAATCCCTTAGTTCTCTTCAAATCACTTAACTACTGATCTACTGAACTTACAAATCACTAACAGAAGCAAAATCAACAACAAGTCACAACTAGATCCAATAGAAACTCAGTATCACAGATCCACTATATGACAGTTGTGCAACAAGCCACAAATTATGAATAAAGCAACACAGATCAATATTCACTCAAACTTCAAACCAAGATCAACTCAAATCCACACAATGACAGTAAATCAGATCTAAAATCAAGCTCTATCACAATAACTAATAAAAAGCAAGATGACAGAATATCAACAATCAATCAACCTACTCAGAAACTCAATCTCAAACTACTTACTAGTCAATAATAAAAGTAAAATCAAATAAGTATGCAAACAAGCTATATTACCACAACTCTAACAATTAAATCTACTAACAATGCTATGCTAATCTATGATCAATCAACAATGAAACTCAGAAAAACTATTACTAAATGAAACAAAATACCACTACAACTAACAAGCTGCTACTAAAGATAAATCATATAACTACTACAACTAGCAATCTATTATTAAGCTATAAATGTGAAAATGAGGTCAAAAGTTACCACAAATCTCTCTCAGCAAGAACAGAGAGAGTTCACTGTAGCCTATCTTTATGATAGACTGATGTCTGCTTATTTCTGAATCAGCTATCAATATACACCTCAGCAACCTTAGGAAACCATTATTGAACACCTCTTTTTGTCTTTGATGAAACAGTACTCATGAAACTTGAATTCATAAAACTTTATTATGAAAAGAATGAGCTGAACTGAGCTTATTTTAAGATTGAAAATGGCTTTTGAAACTATTTTTTTTTTTTTTTTTTTTTTTGAAAATGAATATTAAAAACTTGATAACAGTAAACTGTTAGATGCTAAACGTGGAGTAGTGGTTCTCTTTAGAGCTCATAAGAGGTACTTGTGGCTTTTTACTCCCATCAGATACGTCACCGATATATAATAGATGTTCTAGGTTAATTAGTGGTATTTCGGTTTGAATAATACTTAGTTATTTGTTTTCTTAAGAGAATTTTTGCTTTAGAAATTGGGTACATATCAAGGAACACCAAAAATAAGAGCGAAAAAAAAGTGAAAAAATCAAAAGTCAAAAGTTGATTATCTATGTGGTTTTGGAGCTACCCGTTAAGCTTCCATTTATGTTGAGAAAAAAAGTAAAGTCAAGAAAGAAAAAAAAGTGAAAAGTATGAAAAAAGTGAAAAATGAGAAAAATGAAAAAATGAAAGTTGTAGAATTGTTAAATAAGACCTATGTATGTATCAATAAGTTGTTGGCGCGTGAGGTGCATGTGATACGTGATTAGTAATCAGTCACATGAGGTGCACGTGATCGTACTCCGCAACTTATATCCTTGATATTGTATGTACCCCTCATTCCTTGAAATGGACCGAATTTCTTTTGCAGTGGTTCTTAAGAGAAATTGAATAACTACTTATCGTTTTAACTTAGGTATCACTATCGGACTAAAAATTATCGAAACGAGAAAATATGAAGCAATTCATTTCTCAACAAAATAAAATATTGAGATACAAACCTAGGAAATGGGAGTAAGAAGTTTCACAAGTAACTGTTATGAGTAGTGTTAGCATCTAATTTGTAGATAAGCTGTGATCTCGTTTGTACGCTTAGTTTGGGGACTCGTGAAAAATCAAGGATGACGAATTTTAACCGTATGGTCACTTCTTAATAGAAGTGTTTCTACTCGTTGACCCTAATAATTATTGCAAAATAATGAAAGTTCAACAAACCGTCACAAGTTTGAATTATGGAAAAGTACAAAAATAAAAGTGAAAGTGGAATAAAGGAAAAAAAATTTGGAAAACGGAGCGTTTTCGGGAATAAATGATTTTATTACTTCTTTTGAACCTCCTTGCTACTTTTCAAAGTTAGTAAAAAGAGTTTTGAAATTATTTATCCCAAAAGCGTGAATTGATCACATTGCGTGAGGACACGACAATACTTTAGTCGGGGGGATTTTGGTGAGTACTTATTTACTCACCATTTTCTGGCCAAATAACAACCCAAAACGACTTATCTAAGCTAACAAATGCCAAGAAATCGTGTGTTTTCATGTTTGTGACATGCAGGTACGGATATATAAGAAATGGACGAAAAATCATCAAGGAACCGAAAAAACGAGCACGAGATTAGAAGACGGTCAAAAAGTCAGAGTTGGGATTCAAAAGTCTATTTCAGTCCTTCTTATTTTCAAAATTGGCAAGAAAAGTCCTTGGAATAATATTTTGGAGATTGGCAGAATTTAACCCTTGAAGTTTGGAATGTTAGCCAAAATAGTCCTTGTAACTTTGTTTTAAAAATCTGCCAAGACCCAAGTGTTAAGCCTGATCCAATAATAATCCTAAAACCCATTCCTTTTATCTCATAAGCCCACTCTTAAAATACCCAAGCCCACAGCCAAAATTAACCCGAGCCCACCCATTTAACTTCGGTCAATAAAGTCAAAGGTTAAATAAATAAACACTAAACCCAAACACCCCGCTCATATTTTCCCCAATTCAACCCCAGTTACCCAGTTTACTATTCAATGAATAGTAAACTATGAACCCTAAATTACCGTACACTCAAATTCACCACAATTAAGGGCTTAAACGTCAAATCAAGTACTCTTCTAGAAGAATGGGTGATGTCAGGAGATGTCAGACTCAAACAAACACAGATGGGGACAAGTGGCAGGCTAGCATTGGTTGAGACGCGTCATTTGGGTTGATCCTAAGGCTATAGATTGATGGGCAATGATTGATTGAGATTGGAGGGCTTAGATTAGCTATCAAGAAACACAACTCACACGGATTGCCAACCTGGCAATCCGTGAGCCCTTACCCTCACCTCAGCTATAAATAGGTGCTTATTTCTTAGTGTTTAGTGTGTAATTTTTTAGTTTAGAGTTATGCTGCCAAATTTTATTCAGACTTGTACTTTAGTTTAGCTGATTGTAATTTTACTTTCAAGTTTTAATAAAAGTAATTTTTCTTCAGTAATTTTCAGTTTATTGTTCATTTTATTTTGCTTCTTTCATTTCAACATCCTCTTATTCTGCTATTATTAGTTATATTTAGCTTAAATAATTACTGTTATCAAGTTTTTAATATTCATTTTCAAAAAAAAAAAAAAAAAAAAAAATAGTTTCAAAAGCCATTTTCAATCTTAAAATAAGCTCAGTTCAGCTCATTCTTTTCATAATAAAGTTTTATGAATTCAAGTTTCATGAGTACTGTTTCATCAAAGACAAAAAGAGGTGTTCAATAATGGTTTCCTAAGGTTGCTGAGGTGTATATTGATAGCTGATTCAGAAATAAGCAGACATCAGTCTATCATAAAGATAGGCTACAGTGAACTCTCTCTGTTCTTGCTGAGAGAGATTTGTGGTAACTTTTGACCTCATTTTCACATTTATAGCTTAATAATAGATTGCTAGTTGTAGTAGTTATATGATTTATCTTTAGTAGCAGCTTGTTAGTTGTAGTGGTATTTTGTTTCATTTAGTAATAGTTTTTCTGAGTTTCATTGTTGATTGATCATAGATTAGCATAGCATTGTTAGTAGATTTAATTGTTAGAGTTGTGGTAATATAGCTTGTTTGCATACTTATTTGATTTTACTTTTATTATTGACTAGTAAGTAGTTTGAGATTGAGTTTCTGAGTAGGTTGATTGATTGTTGATATTCTGTCATCTTGCTTTTTATTAGTTATTGTGATAGAGCTTGATTTTAGATCTGATTTACTGTCATTGTGTGGATTTGAGTTGATCATGGTTTGAAGTTTGAGTGAATATTGATCTGTGTTGCTTTATTCATAATTTGTGGCTTGTTGCACAACTGTCATATAGTGGATCTGTGATACTGAGTTTCTATTGGATCTAGTTGTGACTTGTTGTTGATTTTGCTTCTGTTAGTGATTTGTAAGTTCAGTAGATCAGTAGTTAAGTGATTTGAAGAGAACTAAGGGATTCTTAGTAGTGACTGTCAAATTAGGAGTGTTTGGATTTAGTTGTTATTGTAGCTGCTAGTGGTTGGACTAGTGGTTTGCCTGCATACATCGATCTAGTTTGAATAATAGTAGAGTAAAATAGCATAGAATTCAGTAAGTAGATACATAGATAGTCAAACTTAGGTAGTATATTAGCTTAAGCTTGTTCAATTGATTTTAGGCTGATATAATCTTAGATGTAGGTAATCAGTAGTTGCACTTAGTTTAATCTAGTTTCAAATCAGCTTATTATCATGTTTAGATTCAACTAAAGGTGTTTGAATTTCATTTTAGTCAAGTTTTACAAAATAGCAAAAAGTCAAAGACAATTTCAAGTCTGTATTGTATAATCTTTGTTAATGTCTATTAATTTGCTGAAAATAAAAAGTATTAGTTGATTTTAAAATTTCATCAGCTTGAAAATCAAATTCTAATAGTAAATTTCAGTTTGAGTCTCATTTGCTTATTGAGATTTTGGTTTGAAGTTGACTGAGTAAGCACATTTCTCCCCTGCACCACATATGTGTACCAGTGTTAATGGACTAATTCAAGTGGTTAAAAGAGCTTTGAGATCTTAATTGTTGATTGATTTGAGTTCTCTAGTTGGTAGAGTTAGAGTTGGCACTTTTAGTTTCTCAGTAGAAGCTTATTTCAAAAGCTTAACTTGTGCTTTTAGTACATAGACTAGCTGATTTCTGGATTAATTTCTTTGGCCTGCTATACACATTCTGAGCTTGTATTTGTGTTTTCTCAAGTGAATTGTGTCACATCTGAGTAGTTTGAGATCTGAGTTTGGTATCTGAGCTTCTGTATTAGCTTCTGCACATTTCTGCTTAGTTTATTGAGCTTGTTCATTTGCTTATTCCACATTTCTGAGTTTCTGTGCACTTTTGAGCTTATATATGATCATCTGTTGCATATTCTGAGTTTTATTCATCATCATAAGTTTGTATTCAAGGTTCCATCAAGTTTTTATCACAAGTGCTTATTAATAAGCACTTGTGATAAGCAGTTTGGCTTGAAATAGCAGTTCAGTAGCCCATTTTTCTTTCAAAATTTTATTTTAAGTTCTTTTTAATATTTTTGAATTTCTGGAATTTTTCCAGATTTTTCTAATTAGTTTTACTATTTTTAATAATTACTTTTGGTTATTTTCAAATTTTAAATCATTTTTAAATAACAAAAATCAATAAAAAAATAGAAAAAGGTTCAGAAAAATACAAAAATAATTTTTAAATTTCTTTTATAATTAGTTAGAATTTTTAGAATTTTATTTTCAATTTTCCACTTAATTTTTCTATTTTTCTTATTTTTAATTCATTTTTAATTCAATAAATACAAAATTAATTCTAGAAAATAAAAGAAAAGTCTAAAAAATATTTTTCTTTTTCCTAAAATTCTTTTTATTAGTTTTTAATTTTTAGAAAATATTTCCAAGTTCGTAGGGTCATTTTTCATATAACGTTACGTTTAAATTTTTACGTGTGCATTACCGTTTTCGCGTTTTTCAATTCGGTGCATAGTTAGCTTGTACTCTTTGCATGCTTTATTGTTGTTTGTTAATATTTGATTTCCTTGATTGCTATTTTCACTATATCACTTTTTCACATCTCACTTTCACTACACGATTCCCGATTCGATAATTCAAATATTCCATTTGAGCTTTCGTTGGGAAGAACGACCCGGGAATTACTTTAACCGGTATTTCCTCGGAATATTATTATACTATAATTGACACGTATCAATTTTTGGCGCCGCTGCCGGGGATAGAGTTTATATCAATTTTTTTTTTGAATAGTAAACTGGGTAACTGGGGTTGAATTGGGGAAAATATGAGCGGGGTGTTTGGGTTTAGTGTTTATTTATTCACTTTCACTATTCATTTTCCGAAATTTAATTTTTATTTCATATTCTCGTGTGATAAATCATTTCCATAGCAAAATATAAGTTTGACATTCATCAGATCATTTTCGCGAAAGTTATTAAGGAACTACACGTTTTAGGTTAAAACGTCATTCAAAAATCCTACGCACAACGAAACTCAACCGCGTCAATTTTCCCCGCATCAGATAAATGTTTGATACACTCATAATTAATTAGAGAAATAATCTTGACTAAGAAAAATGCTACCAAATAAACCCTGGACCGTGAGAAACAGAAATTTACGTTGTTAGGCACTTTAACTTGTCCGTAACCTTAGCCTATACCTGCACCGCGTTTCTAAGACGATTTAAGTTTTCACATTTTTGGAAAAAGTCAACATATTTTTCCCTCCTCCTTTGACCAAAAATCATTCCTTGATTTTATAAATCATTCCTTCATTTTTAGGCTTACGGTTTTATGTCTTAAAGATATTAAATACCAACCGACACTAGACTGAGCTCAGTCTAGACATTATAAGTCATTTTAAATCATTATTATCATATTAGAAAAGTAACATTTTACTTTTCTCAATTTTACACAATATTCATACGTTTTACGTATTACGCGTTTTAGACCCGTGTTTCCAGTTTTAGCAGGGTTTGAGCACCCCAATGGAACCTACCACTAATTTTATATTTTATTATGGAGTATATTGACATGTTTAGTCATTCTTTCAAGTTTCACATTTTTACGATACCCGATTTTATGTTTTGTGGCTTAATCCTTTACGGTTAGCATTTTACGGAGTCAAAACTAACTAAATAACTAGGATAATATAATCCAAGGTCCAACTCATCCTCCCTATGTTTGTGAACCGCCTATAGGGGGGGAGTCACCCCTTGTGTGGCTTAATCTCATGCAAAAAGCCCTAGGATTCAACCAAGTGTACAAGCTTGTTTAGGAAGCTTTGACTAGTCATGTTTTGTAACCTCCTCAAAACCATATAAATACCCCCTCCCCTCCTTGTTGCCATCCCACATAACACACACAAACACCTTACACTTAGCTAAATTTACTTCAAGGTTATTCAAGAAATCAAGTGCAAATATCAACACATAAACCCTAGTTTGGTTTTGATTCATCAAACTACTTCAAATCCTTTGAAACTAATGGTGATTCTCTTGAGTTTAGATCCACTCAGGTCACCTAAACCCTCATCACAAATTCTTCAAGAATACAAGAGTAGAAGGATTGCTAAAGTGAAGAGAAGTTTGTCAATCAAAGTCCTATCCTTACTAGTTACTTTCCTTTCTTTTAGAAAGCCCAAAGTTGTAAGGAAATCCTAATATACATTCTTGTTAAATATCATTTTCATGCTATTTATATTTCATTCATACTATATATGGTCTTGTTATTATGTTCATGATGTATAAAAATTGGTAAAACAAGTTATGGTATATATATGTTAACTTTGTTAATTAAACAAGAAAACTAGTGACTTCCATGGTAAAAATTCGACCTTGATGGTATAATCATGATATTGGACAATTACATATTGTAGTAGAGAACTTAGCAAGGAAAACATAGCAACTTGAATCACCTAAAACGAGTACACGAGTAAAAAGTTATGGCCAAAAGAGGTTAGCGAGACCAAAACGCCGAAACTGCCTAAAACAAACTGTTAACGATCTGACCATTTTGAAAGAGGCCCTTCTGGTCTGTTTCATCAAAAAGTTAAAACACGAAAGTTTTCCGGAACGAAGTTTTCGTTCAGGTTTTAAGAAGCTCGAGCCCTGAAAATGCTTAACGAGTGATATTTTTCTTCAAATTCTTAACAGCCCATTTTAATACCAAATGACCATGTAATGGTTATGGTTAAATGAAACCAAGAGGTCTAATGACCTAAAGCCAAGACCACAACCATGGCTAAGGCCAAGGATGAGTCTCAAGACAATGGTAACAATGAACAAAGTCACGGCAAAGCCACGGCTAAAGACTATATAAACTTACCAAGACGAAAACATGAACTAAAGAGTTAATGGCAACATAAACATCCAATTTGGATCTACTCCATCAAAACAACCATGAGACTTTACAAGTAATATTCATACTAGACTCAAGAAACTCATTGTAATAACAATCGTCATCTAAAAGTAAACTTTCATAAGTTTATTCAATTATTTGGGCATGTAACTTTTCGGATCAAAAACTTATATATATTTTTATCAACTACTACAATAGTAGGGAGCCTCATGTGAGGGGTTCATTAAAGTAAACCGTCGAGTTAAGTTGTGGATTTACGAATTAAAGTCTCCTGACTCCTCGAACTTTTACTACACGACCTCTGAATTATGTCGGCCCAAACGGTAGTAAGCGATATACAAACTATACATGTTTCACAAACCATTTTTATTCAAAGACTTACACTATACTAAGTACTACATCATGGACTAAATGCAAGACATATATAGGCAATTCTTCATATTCTTTACTCCAATCCTAAGTCGCAACATTCTATTATAGGTTGCTCGTAGAAACCTTCGTGATTCGACTATCATTTTCACTACTTACTACATAACTTAAGGTGAGTTCATAGCCCTACTTTCCATTACTTCAATGTTTTACATACCCTTGGGGGGAATACATGCTATTTTAAACCGAACACAATGCTTTGAAACTGTATGCTGCCTCATTGTTTTATTATTACTAAGTATCATCCTTGCCAATCCTAGGCCCCATATCATGAACCATTTAATCACTAGTATTAGTGAGCGCGAGTATTGTGAATAGGCCTATTAGTATGACGGCAAAGTACTTACCGGGGCAAAAATCCGCCGATTGATATTGGTACCCGTTAACGTATTGGTTGCATGAGCTTAGTAAATAATAATAACTGTTTTGTTTTCCAACCATGAGTATGAGTCTAATTAACTCATACTATCAACATATTGTGTTCAACCATTAAACAAACTCTATAAATATCACTCAACCTTTGTGTTGACCTTTTAAGCATGTATTTCAGGTCCATGATGATCAAGGATGACACAGAAGGGCACGGACTAAATGAAGAAGGCTATAATCTACTTTATCATTCGATAAAACATCAAAAGACTTTATATTGATGTATTTTGTAAACATGGAACCTTTTTGGGACCTAACTATGTAAACTCTGATATATTTTGAATAATTCGAATGTTAAGTCTTTTTAAAACGACTCAGTTAGAGATCGTTTTCTATTATTATGACTGTTGTGCCGTCGAGTAACACCCAAGTTTAATTTCGCTGCATCATTGAATTGGGGGTGTTACAGATTGGTACCAGAGCCATGGTTATAGAGAAACGGGTCTAATTGAGACCTAATCTATAACTACAATTACAAGCAAAAACATTTTTATAGCCTTCCGCTCTTCGTGCCTTCCATCCTCTAGACGATTATGGACTTATTATGCATGTTATGCTACATGAACATATTAGTATATTGATATATACACACTTGTCATATTTTGAGCACTTCCCATAAACATTAGATTTATTTTTGACATCATAATACTCATTGTAGACATCATGTTTGTACCTCCATCTCCCGATCATCTTCCTGCTATGCCCGCTCATTTACCATTTCTTCCGGGACCCAATGATCCTTTCTTTGAAGCACTTGACTACGACGACGAGGAAGAACCTTACGAGGATCTAGGCGATGAGTACGAAGTAGATCCGGACGAGGATCCTGAAATGGACATAGACATCGAAGAAGTGGAGGAACCAATGGTTGTGCGACCACTATCACCATTAACATCACCACCTCCTATCTCACCAAACTCCTCCGAACCTAATCATACTACTCCAACTCAAGTTCCAAACTCCACTTATGAAGTCGGCGGAACATCCACATTCACACCTATGTTCGTAAATTATGCCCAATATGAAATATATTCCTTAAAACAGGGCCTCGACCTAACTCAACGTAAAGTTCAAAGCATGACACGCCAAATGAATGACTATGTATCCAAGGTTAATTCAGCCAAAATGGATGCCATGAACGCACAGCAAGACCTCTATTGGTTTAGACTTGATATGAGCTATGTGGGGAGAGATTTGACTCATGTTGTGGACATAGTCTTGGATTCCTTGACCGGCTTCGAATACGTCAAGGATAGACTTACATTAGTTGAAAGAGCTCAAGACCAAGATGCGGCATAAATTCACGAACTACGAAACCGCCTAACTACAGCAGAAATCCGATTCGACGTTGCTAAATTTGACCGGTATCAACTCAAGAATGAGATATATGGAATGCAATCTCAAATGTGTACCATACAACAAAATCTATACCACATAGATGTCAAAGAAAACCGCCCCAATAAGAGTGTGGATGTGCTAGCAACATATGGAGACAACGATCCATACGGACTACAACAAACCTCCAACCTATGTTTGACTAGTGTTCTAGTACTAGTTATCTTTTGTACTACTAAACTGATTAGTATCAGTTAGTAAATGTTATGAAATCTATGTAATAGCGAGCGATAGTAGAAACGTTGTAATTACTAAACTGAAAGTACCAGTAAGTAAATTTTGAAGAAGCTTGTAATATGTTTCGATTTTGTAAATCAATCAACGTTATATGAATAAAACTCTTGTTTTATACTATCATGTGTTATGCTTTTAAATTTTAACATTACTATCCTATCGTTCTTGTAAAAAATTGTGCTTATTTCACAACTCCCTAATTACGACGTATCATTTGTATAATAGAATCATGGCGCCAAAGAAGAAAACACCACTAGCAATGACTCAAGCTGCTATTCGCAAACTAGTTAAAGACAGCGTAAATGCAACGCTCACAACTGAACGAGCAGCCGTAGCTGCAGCAGCTGCTGAAGCCGCCACAGCTGCTGATGCTGCAGTAGCCGTTGAAGCTGCTACAGCTGCAGAAGCTGTAGCAGCCGCTGAAGCCGCCACAGCTGAGGGAGTTGCTAGAGCTACAGAAGCTGCCCCAATTGCCAACCTTAACACTGGAGGACCAAGCCCAGCTAGCCCTCCAGTTACAAATGTTGCTTCAATACCTAAGGGTTGCTCGTACATTGCCTATTTGAAATGCGAACCCATAAAGTTTAAGGGTACTGAAGAAGCCGTAGGGTTGACCCGTTGGTTTGAAAAAGCGGAGTCGGTATTTTTGGTCAGCAAATGTACTGAGAGTGATAAAGTGCAATATGCCACTAGTACACTGATGAATGAGGCATTATCATGGTGCAATTCAATATCTCAACCAATGGGCATTGAGAATGCTTATAAGATTTCTTGGGATAATTTGAAGAAAATGATGATCAAAGAGTACTGCCCACGCAGTGAAATGCAGAAGTTAGAGGTAGAATTCTGGGATCTTGTTTTTAAGGGAAATGACATCATAACTTACAACCGTCGATTCCAAGAATTGAGGATACTATGTCCAACAATGGTTTCAACAAAAGAGAAATTGTTGGAACGGTATATCTGGGGACTTCCATCAAGTATACATGGGAATGTAACTTCAGCCAATCCCAAGGAACTTGATGAAGCTATGTGGATGTCTCGCAGCCTCATGGATCAAGTGGTGCGTACAATAGAAACCCGAAGACAAAACAACACCAACAATACCAATAACACCAACAACTCCAACTACCGCAACAACAATAACAATAGGAACAACAACAACAACAAGCGACCATGGGATGGTAACCGTGGAAGTAACAACAACAACAACAACCAAACTCGAAACAACAACCATTATAATCAGCAAAACAAAAGACAAGAAGCCGTAACGGCTTATGTTGCTGCACCAGCCAGAGGTAGATATACTGGGACTCTACCACAGTGTACCAAGTGCAACTACCATCATGCAGGTCTCTGCCCGGCCAAGTGCAACAAGTGTCAAAATCCAGGACATCTTGCCAATGATTGTAGAGGCAAGGCTGTGGCTACTGTGGCTAACACTCATCCAATAGTTACATGTTATGGGTGTGGAGAAAAGGGGCACTTCAAGAACAACTGTCCTCAAAACCAAGGACCACAAGGCGGAGGTGCTCGAGGTAGAGCCTATGTCATGAGAAATGGAGAACCACAACAAGACTCGAATGTGGTGACTGGTATGTTCTTACTCAATAACATTCCTGTTAAAGTCTTATTCGATTCTGGTGCTGATATGAGCTTTATATCTACTAGAATTGCGCCATTACTTGATATCCCACCAATGACTTTAACCACTAGTTACAGTATTGAACTAGCTACCGGTGACTTAGTAAATACTAATACCGTAATCCCAGACTGTGCCTTTGATGGGTGGGAATCGCACCTTGCTTTACCTCTCGAGGGATCTCGCGAGGCTTACAACCCCCACCAGGCAGTGTACCTGATCGTTGTAGTATAGTATAGTGACAAGTACCGGGGGATTGATCGTTCAGCTTAGGAATAATGTCGCTAGGATTAGAAAACCTAATTAATAGTTCTAAGGATGAAAGATGATTATTTTTGTGTTTTTATATTTTTATGAAAGCAAGTAAAATCTCGGGTTTTGGAAGAGTGGGCGGAATTAGTTGTTATTCAACTAACCCAAAAACTACTTTATAACTAATTAAACTAATGAAAATGAAATTAAGCTAATATTAAACTAAGGTTGTGAGCAGTATTTGGAGAAATTGTGTTTACTTAGACTTCATTACTCCCTAGATATCTTTTACATGTCAATTACTTGTTACACTTGTATGGATGACGGATTGTATTCCTTAATACCATTCGTGGGGTGGCATACATAACTCCCCAACTCTATGAGCTCTTATCTCCTCCTACACCATGACCCAGCACAACTATAGGGATTGTAAACAGTGGCTCATGCATTAAATACAACCAATAAAGACCTAGTACGCCTCGGTTCATGTTTCTTAAGACGTTCAAGCATGTTACCATTTGGAGATCTGCCAGTTTTCTTAAGCCTAACATATAATATCATTCATCCAAGAACAAGAATAGACAAGTAATTAACACATAATCAACATCTAGGTTTCATTAGATCTAAGCAAACACAAAGTAAATCTAGCCTAGCATAGTAGAATTAAGATAAGAACAAAAGATAAACAACCAACACATAGACATATTGATTGAATTAAGAGTATACTTATCTCAATTACAATGCAAGGTATCAAGGGTTTGGAACCCTTGAAAAACCTGTAAAAGAGGCACCAAAATCGTCTTTAGGGTTTCACCAAAACTTCTCCTTTTTTTTTTAATGAAAAACTAGAAAACTATATATAGGAAAATCGTCCTGACGGCGTCAAGAGTTAATTCTGACGCCGTTAGCCAGCCGCCAATAACTTCCTCGGACGCCCTAGATCCAATTGTGACGGCCTTGGTGACGCCGTCATCACCTACGGTAAAATATTCTTGGCCACTTTGACGTCGTCATCTCTTCATATGACGCCGTCACCAGCTACGGTAAAATATTCATCCTTTCTGACGCCGTCAAGAGTAAATCCTTGACGCCGTCACTTTGTAATTCCAGCTTGGATTTGGTACTTTGTCATTTTCTTCACTTTATGCTCCAAAAACGTCCAAAATAGCCTCTTTTCCAGAATTCACTCTCCAAACACCTAAAATCACAAAAGGAACGATTTAGGGCAATATTTGATCAAATAAATTCGGATTCGGGCTTAAATGACCCCCTAAAAACGGATCATTTTTCGCCTCATCATATACCCTTACACTTGAGATTTGCTTGTCCTCAAGCAAATGAGCTTTTATTCTACTCAAAAGACAAGTTAGGGGTCATTTAACACTAATATAAAAGTAATTACAACAAATAATCATTCCACTAAAGACCAATAGACAAGCACGGAGGTCATACACAAGCACCTCACAAATAGTGTTTAGATACTCACATCTCTCGGGTGTAATAAAGTAATATAACATTATGGAAATGGAAGATATCTCTCACTACCTGTCATAGCAAAATAGATTACCATAGGCTTGGGAAAGGATCAAACCTCCACCACATGGCGTAAACACCTAGGATAAACTATCAAAGAGGTCTTTTAAAGGGTTGTAACGTTAGGTGTAGGGATATGAATTACACAGTTTTGTTGGATAAAGGAAATTTTACTGGTGGCGAGTTAACAATCTTGGTTAATTACATGTACAAGATGGCGTTGCTAAGCCAAGACTAGACTCAACTTAAGCTAACAAACGAAAAATAACAAAAACATAAAATGAACATAGAATGAAAACATGATGGTAGTCCGTATGTTTTTTTCTCTTTTTCTTTTTCTAGTTTTTTTTTCTTTTTCTTAATTTTTTTCGAATTTTTCTTTTTTTTTTTCTTTTTTTTTTGTTTTGTTTTGTTTTGTTTTGTTTTTTTTTTCATACACTCTTACCCTACCATCCAAAATAATACATCATAGGGGTTTGAGCATTCCCCTTACACTTGAATCTTTACATACTTTACATTAAACTATACTAATGACTCGAATTAAGAAAATCAAAACACTTGGAGCACTTTTAAGATTAACGTACATATGGGGGTAATAATATTATGTTCTTCCCCATTACTTCATAAAATAAGTACTTACCCATGAGCCCGAATCGTCCCAAAACAATATGTACAAGGATATGACTCGACTTAGCAACCATGTAATCAATTAGAAAGTTAACTTAGGGTTTAACAAATAACAATAATGCACTAAAAATGAGCGCATACACGGAAGGCTAAGGCGATTTAGGTGTACATTTAAGTGGGGTGTAACAAATTCTTCCTTTAAGTAAAATGCTTAAAGTTAGAAACGAAAAGATAGGCTCGGAGGGGTGTACTAGGGGTATCGTGTACTAAAAATGAGTACAACGCAAAGGGTGTGGGAAAAATTAGTTGACTTAACTAGCCAAGTAATATGACTTAAATGGTCAAGTAATTATAATACGGGTTTAACACAAGGGTGATCCTAATGCCTCTTATCATGTAGTAAATCCTACCACACGAATGTAGTCTCACTAGCGGTCTCGGGATGCATCACTAACGCAAGTTCTAGAATCTAAATGCTACCGGTACACTCATAAGCACCAATAATAAATGCTTTTCCTATCAAATCTAAAGGCGAACCTCACATTTTTGGGTGGAAAATTTTTCTGAATATACGGTTATGTGCTAGTCATACAACCTCCTATCCATGAGACGCTTGCTATGGCTAAAGTTTCACTCCTAAATGTTGTAAAAAAATTTAAATTTGGCGCTAAAATTACACTAACAAGTATTTCTCATAGTTTTATTACTCATCTACTATCGAACAAAACAAACTCAAGCGAAAGTGCATATGTAAGGTATCATCTTTTTACCCTCCCCTTACACTTAGGATGAACATTGTCCCCAATGTTCAAGTAAAGAATGTAAAAGTTGAAAGTAAAGAGAATGAAATCAAATACTCCCCTGATTTGCTCGGTATGGATTTTAGGTTGGCCAGGTTAAATCTTCCTCCAAGAAAATGAGCAATCAAAGCTTCCCTTCCAGAATATAAATCATCTTCTTGTCTTAAATAACCTGTAAATCCTGACAAAAGTAGACAAGGCAACCTCGCGTAAAATCGGCGGCATCCTATATAAGTTACTAAATCCTAGAAAACAAAGTAAGATATAATGCTTGTGGAATGAAGTTTGCAGATTTCCAGGAGATTATAAAACTTAATAATTCACAAAAACCATAAGACTCCGTTAGAAAAACAAAACCGGCAAAATTTCCAGATTTTTAACTCCTGACGCCGTCAAGAGCAATTGCCTGACGGCGTCAGAATGGACCTGCAGAAATCTTTATGTTAAGTTTCCGGAAAATTTCTGGAAAAACCTCGTCCTACTTCCTGGAAAATCCTGCAAAACTTCATTATGACTCGATACAAGCATTTGACTCTAACAAATACGAATATACATGTTCATTAAATATTGTGGAGAATCATGATCGGTTTGTTTCTTAAAAACATATTTGGGGTTTCCCCTTACACTTATCTTTTGCAAAAATACCTTTAGGTTGAAGTTAAGACTAGGCAAAACAACATAATAAAGTATTTCACATTTTAATTGAGAAACATTATCAACCAACAATAAAAATAAAACATGCATACGGAAGCAAATAACAATCAAACAATTAAAATCACACAAAACATGGGTTGCCTCCCAAGAAGCGCTTTTCTTTATTTACGAGTCTTGTAGCTAGACTCAAAGTCGTGGGTTACTACGTGATTTCATCATTGGTTCCACTACCTAGGTCATCTTCTAAACCAGTTTTGTATTCTGGACCTAGTTGCAAGCATTCTTTGTAGAAACCAAGCATCCTATTTCTAACATACTCAACTCCTCTACGTCTATCCTCCTCATTTCTATAATAAGCCGCTTGCTTGTGTTCTTTTTCGAAATTAGAGAGAAGGCGGTATTGTTCGCTCTTGTAAGGCATTTGATAAGCGACCTCATCATTGTCTTTCTTGAATCTAACTATCCCTAAAGTCGGATCATAACTCATCCTAGTGGCCTCAACAAATGGTTTCCCGAATATTATTTGGCTTAGGTCAGCATCAATCACTGGACGAGTGTCTTCCACTATCATGAAATCAATCTCATAGGTGAGATTCCCTATAATCACATGCAATCCTTTCACTCTTCCTGCAAAATTACTTATCAGATTTGTACCGGGCATCAACCTAAAATTGAGTTGCTTCTTCATTACCCAATTGTAATAAGTCCTAGTCATGATGTTCACGGGTGATCTAAGGTCGATGTAAGCTTTCCATATATGCATGTGCCCTATATTACATGGGATGTTAATGTTGGAGGGGTCTCCCATTTTGATCAGGGGATTGCCAAAGATATAAGTTTTCTCGGGACTATCGAATAAATCCTTATGGTATTCCCGTTCCTCCACGGTTGGCAACTTATCAAAGTATTCCTCTATAGGTTCTATCTCGTCCAATTTCTCATCATTTTTAACCTCAACTTCCCCACTCTCACCCTCACTATTGGCTTCTACCTTCGCTTCATCCTTGTCACTCTCCTCTATCTCTCTATCTATTGGCTTAATGGTGACAACATTGACAAAGTGGACATGTTTGGATGATGAGGGGTCCTTAGTTTGAATTCCACTATTCGTGTCCCTAGTGTCCTTCCTAGGTGTGGCTAATGTTTGGTTGTTGAGGGCTTTCAACAAGTTGTCGATTTTGTTGGTCATCTCCATTTGTTGCTGGTTGAATTCGTTTTCAAACCTAACTATGCGGGCTTCTTGAGATGTCATAAATTTCGACATCAATCCTTCAAGATTGTTGGTACTACCATAGTTGTTAGAAGGATTGTTGTTGAAGGTATGGTTGGATGGTGGACCGTTTGATTGGTATCGATTAGGCGAGTTGGAAGAATTGGGTTGATTCTGTTTCCACCTAAGGTTTGGGTGATTTTTCCATGAGGGGTTGTATGAATCACCGTATGTGTTCGGCTCGGGTTTGAAAGTGTACCACTTATCTCCCGCTTCGTCGGTACGCGTGGATGCATAGTCCGCAAAAGCTGTTCCGGGGAGTTCCATACAATCACGAGTGTCATGGGGACCACTACATAATTCGCATGAAGAAGTGATTTTGTTCACTTGGCTTGAATGCTTCGGAGCTTCGTAAGATTTCATGAGAAACTTGACTTGGTCCTCAAGTTCCATGATCTTACGGTCGGGAGTGCTTGAATTGTTCGAAGGCAAAGATATTGCCTTGACCGTTTTGTTCAAATCACGGGGATCATTCCAACTTTCGTTGTCATAGAGAGCAAGATCTTCTATGAGTTCCCATGATTGTTCCGCACTAAGATCACGTAGCTTACCACCGGCCGATTGGTCAATGGTTCGCCTCGTGGGGATATCGATATGGTCATAGAAAATTTGGACTTGGAGCCAAAGATCTATGCCATGATGAGAGACTTTTTGGAGTAAGTCCTTGAAACGAGTCCATGCTTCGTAAAGAGATTCATTTTGACGTTGTTGGAACATCAAGATGTCATTCCTAAGCTTAGTAGTTCTCCCCGGTGGGAAAAATTGAGCAAGGAAACGAGTGGTGAGATCATCCCATGTGGTGATGGATCCCGCGGGTAAACGCTCAAGCCATTGACTAGCTTGATCCCGTAGAGAGAATTGGAATAGGCGTAAACGGGTAGTCTCTCTAGTTTCAACACCTAGGTCTATGGAATCTATGATTTTGAGGAAATCCTTAAGGTGTTGGTTTGGATCTTCGGAACGAAGTCCATGGAATGCACATCCGCTTTGCACCAACCGGATGGTGTCGGATCGCATGGGGGTCACATTGGCTCCGGTGAGCTCAATGGTGTTTCGGTAGCCTTGGTGGCTAGGTCGGGAATACTCTCCTAAGGTTCGGGGCCTAAGGGGTTCTAATGGTGGGTTTTGTTGTGGTGGGATGACGGGTTCAAAGATGTTACCACCTTCCATGATGTCGGATGGTAAAGAGTTACGAACAAAGGCACGAAGAAATAAGATAGACTAAAGAAGACCTAAAAATAAAAATAAAAATCTTACTAGAAAGGAATCTAGCAAGTAGACCTAATAAAAAGAAATCCTAACCTAGACAATAACTATTCCCCGGGCTGCGGCGCCAAAAACTTGATGCGTGGGAATCGCACCTTGCTTTACCACTCAAGGGATCTCGCGAGGCTTACAACCCCCACCAGGCAGTGTACCTGATCGTTGTAGTATAGTATAGTGACAAGTACCGGGGGATTGATCGTTCAGCTTAGGAATAGTGTCGCTAGGATTAGAAAACCTAATTAATAGTTCTAAGGATGAAAGATGATTATTTTTGTGTTTTTATATTTTTATGAAAGCAAGTAAAATCTCGGGTTTTGGAAGAGTGGGCGGAATTAGTTGTTATTCAACTAACCCAAAAACTACTTTATAACTAATTAAACTAATGAAAATGAAATTAAGCTAATATTAAACTAAGGTTGTGAGCAGTATTTGGAGAAATTGTGTTTACTTAGACTTCATTACTCCCTAGATATCTTTTACATGTCAATTACTTGTTACACTTGTATGGATGACGGATTGTATTCCTTAATACCATTCGTGGGGTGGCATACATAACTCCCCAACTC
The DNA here is from genome assembly GCA_030686995.1 of Artemisia argyi. Classification (NCBI taxonomy): domain Eukaryota; kingdom Viridiplantae; phylum Streptophyta; class Magnoliopsida; order Asterales; family Asteraceae; genus Artemisia; species Artemisia argyi. Next base: position 210,171,146 of record CM060700.1, read on the forward strand.
TATGAGCTCTTATCTCCTCCTACACCATGACCCAGCACAACTATAAGGATTGTAAACAGTGGCTCATGCATTAAATACAACCAATAAAGACCTAGTACGCCTCGGTTCATGTTTCTTAAGACGTTCAAGCATGTTACCATTTGGAGATCTGCCAGTTTTCTTAAGCCTAACATATAATATCATTCATCCAAGAACAAGAATAGACAAGTAATTAACACATAATCAACATCTAGGTTTCATTAGATCTAAGCAAACACAAAGTAAATCTAGCCTAGCATAGTAGAATTAAGATAAGAACAAAAGATAAACAACCAACACATAGACATATTGATTGAATTAAGAGTATACTTATCTCAATTACAATGCAAGGTATCAAGGGTTTGGAACCCTTGAAAAACCTGTAAAAGAGGCACCAAAATCGTCTTTAGGGTTTCACCAAAACTTCTCCCTTTTTTTTTAATGAAAAAACTAGAAAACTATATATAGGAAAATCGTCCTGACGGCGTCAAGAGTTAATTCTGACGCCGTCAGCCAGCCGCCAATAACTTCCTCGGACGCCCTAGATCCAATTGTGACGGCCTTGGTGACGCCGTCATCACCTACGGTAAAATATTCTTGGCCACTTTGACGCCGTCATCTCTTCATCTGACGCCGTCACCAGCTACGGTAAAATATTCATCCTTTCTGACGCCGTCAAGAGTAAATCCTTGACGCCGTCACCTTGTAATTCCAGCTTGGATTTGGTACTTTGTCGTTTTCTTCACTTTATGCTCCAAAAACGTCCAAAATAGCCTCTTTTCCAGAATTCACTCTCCAAACACCTAAAATCACAAAAGGAACGATTTAGGGCAATATTTGATCAAATAAATTCGGATTCGGGCTTAAATGACCCCCTAAAAACGGATCATTTTTCGCCTCATCAGCCTTTAATCTCCTAGACCACCCCTTTAACATCAATCTTATGCCAATCGAACTCGGAAGTTTTGATGTTGTCATTGGCATGGATTGGTTGTCTAAACATCAAGCTAACATCATTTGTGGTGAAAGAGTTTTGCACATTCCATGTGACAATGAAACTTTGATCATCTGTGGTGATCAAAGTGGAACTCGAATAAACATCATCTCATGTATTAAAACCATGAAGTACATTGAGAAAGGATGTTATGCTTTCCTAGCCCACATAACCAAAAAGAAACCTGATGAAAAGCGTCTTGAAGATGTTCCTATCGCCCGTGAGTTTCCTGAAGTCTTTCCGGAAGATTTACCCTGACTACCACCAAATCGTCAAATAGAATTCAGAATTGATTTAATACCAGGCGCGGCGCCAGTTGCTCGCGCACCCTACAGGCTAGCACCGTCAGAGATGCAAGAGCTATCAAATCAATTACAAGAACTTTTGGACAAGGGATTTATTCGACCCAGTTCCTCACCTTGGGGAGCTCCAGTTTTATTCGTGAAAAAGAAAGATGGGTCATTACGAATGTGTATTGACTATCTTGAACTAAACAAATTAACCATAAAGAACCGATACCCATTACCAAGAATTGATGATTTATTCGATCAATTACAAGGTTCAACCTATTACTCAAAAATTGATCTACGATCAGGTTACCATCAAGTTAAGGTTTGTGAGGAAGACATTCCAAAAATAGCCTTTATGATAAGATATGGTCACCATGAATTCCAAGTGATGCCATTTGGGTTAACTAATGCACCGGCAGTATTCATGGATCTCATGAATCGAGTGTGTAAGCCATATTTGGACAAATTCATGATCGTATTCATAGACGACATTCTCATATATTCCAAAAACGAAGAGGAACACAAAGAACACCTGAGAACAATTTTAGGATTACTCAAGGAAAAGAAATTGTATGCAAAGTTTTCCAAATGGAATTTTGGATTCAATCAGTACAATTCCTTGGACATGTGATTGACAAGACTGGTTTACATGTCGATCCCGCTAAGAATGAAGCTATCAAAGATTGGCCAACACCTACCACACCTACAGAAATTCGTCAATTTCTGGGTCTTGCTGGGTATTACCGAAGGTTTATTGAAGGATTTTCCTCAATAGCAAAACCTTTGACCAAGCTGACTCAGAAAAATAAGAAATACATGTGGGATGAAGACGAAGAAGAGGCTTTCCAAACCCTCAAACAAAAATTTTGTAGTGCTCCTATTCTAGCATTGCCAGATGGGATCGAAGATTTTGTAGTCTATTGTGATGCATCGTACCAAGGTTTAGGTGCCGTGTTGATGCAACTTGATAAAGTCATGGCTTATGCTTCAAGACAACTCAAGGTTCATGAAGAAAATTACACCACTCATGACTTAGAGTTAAGAGCTGTAGTCTTTGCACTAAAAATCTGGAGACACTATCTATACGGTACTAGATGTACTGTGTTCACTGATCATAAAAGTCTACAACACATTTTGAACCAAAAAGAACTAAACATGGGGCAACGTCGTTGGTTGGAATTACTAAGTGATTACGACTGCGACATTCGCTACCACCCAGGAATGGCAAACGTAGTAGCCGACGCCTTGAGCCGAAAGGAACGGGTTAAACCACTACGAGTCCGAGCCTTAGTTTTAACCATAAATTCAAACTTTCTTGCTCATATCCTTCACGCTCAAGCTGAGGCGGTGAAACAAGAAGACATCAAAAAGGAAAAGTTGGATAGCATGATACAGAAGAAGTTCGAAACCCGTTCAGATGGAACTCTATGCTTCCAAGGTCGAAGTTGGTTACCACTTTATGGTGGCCTACGAGACTTGATCATGCATGAATCCCACAAATCTAAATACTTCATACATCCAAGATCTGATAAGATGTATCATGATCTTAAACTACTCTATTGGTGGCCAAACATGAAGGGCGATATTGCAACATACGTTAGCAAGTGTCTTACATGCTCCAAAGTAAAAGCCGAACATCAAAAACCATCCGGTCCATTGCAACAACCAGAGATTCCTATGTGGAAATGGGAATGAATTACTATGGACTTCATTACCAAGCTCCCAAAGACATCAAGCGGCTATGACTCCATCTGGGTGATAGTTGATCGTCTCACAAAATCCGCACACTTTATACCAATCAAAGAGACTTACAAAATGGATCAACTAACTCGACTATACGTCAAAGAAATAATCTCAAGACATGGTGCACCAATATCCATCATATCTGACCGAGATGGTAGATTTACCTCCAATTTCTGGTAGTCACTCCAGGACGCCTTTGGAACAAATCTAGACATGAGTACAGCGTATCATCCTCAGACCGATGGTCAGAGTGAGCGAACCATTCAAACACTTGAAGACATGCTTCGAGCTTGTATAATAGACTTTGGAAAAGGATGGGATACTCATCTACCATTAGTTGAATTTTCCTACAACAACAGCTATCATGCAAGTATCAAAGCAGCTCCATTTGAAGCACTTTACGGTCGAAAGTGTCGTTCACCTGCTTGTTGGGCTGAAGTGGGAGAAGTTCAACTCACTGGTCCTGAACTCATTCGAAAAACAATGGATAAGATTGTTCAAATCAGAAGTCGACTTCAAACCGCAAGAGATCGACAGAAAAGTTATGCCGATACACGACGCAGACCCCTAGAATTCCAAGTCGGAGATAAGGTTATGTTGAAAGTATCGCCTTGGAAAGGTTTGATACGATTCGGTAAACGAGAAAAACTAAACCCAAGATACATCGGACCATTCAAAATCCTAGCCAGGGTTGGCCCAGTGGCGTACAGACTTGAGCTTCCATCAGAACTCAGTAGTGTACACCCCACTTTTCATGTATCTAACCTAAAGAAATGCTTGTCAGATGAATCACTCGTTATTCCACTCGATGAAATTCAACTCAATGACGATCTTCAATTTATCGAGGAACCCGTAGAAATCATGGACCGAGAGGTTAAACAACTCAAGCAAAGCCGAATTCCAATTGTCAAAGTTCGTTGGAACTCCCGACGTGGTCCTGAATACACATGGGAACGAGAGGTACAGATACGTCAGAAATACCCACATCTTTTTACCAACAAAGATTATACTCCCAACTCAAATTGATCTCCGGAACGGAGCTCTCATATGGGGTAGAGACTGTAACAATTCGCATTTTCAGGTTAATTTCTATTCCCGAAAATTTCACTATTCATTTTACTATTCACTTTCACTATTCATTTTCCGAAATTTAATTTTTATTTCATATTCTCATGTGATAAATCATTTCCATGGCAAAATAATAGTTTGACACTCATCAGATCATTTTCGCAAAAGTTATTAAGGAAATAGACGTTTTAGGTTAAAATGTCATTCAAAAATCCTATGCACAACGAAACTCAACCGCGTCAATTTTCCCCGCATCAGATAAATGTTTGATACACTCATGATTAATTAGAGAATTAATCATGACTAAGAAAAATGCTACCAAATAAACCCTGGACCGTGAGAAACAGAAATTTACGTTGTTAGGCACTTTTACTTGTCCGTAACCTTAGCGTATACCTGCACCGCGTTTCTAAGACGATTTGAGATTCAAATTTTTGGAAAAAGTCAACATATTTTTCCCTCCTCCTTTGACCAAAAATCATTCCTTTATTTTATAAATCATTCCTTCATTTTTAGGCTTATGGTTTTATGTCTTAAAGACATTAAATACCAACCGACACTAGACTGAGCCCAGTCTAGACATTATAAGTCATTTTAAATCATTATTATCATATTAAAAAAGTAACATTTTACTTTTCTCAATTTTACACAATATTCGTATGTTTTACGTATTACGCGTTTTAGACCCGTGTTTCCAGTTTTAGCAGGGTTTGAGCACCCCAATGGAACCTATCACTAATTTTATATTTTATTATGGAGTATATTGACATGTTTAGTCATTCTTTCAAGTTTTACATTTTTACGATACCCGATTTTACGTTTTGTGGCTTAATCATTTACGGTTAACATTTTACGGAGTCAAAACTAACTAAATAACTAGGATAATATCATCCAAGGACCAACTCATCCTCCCTATGTTTTTGAACCGCCTATAGGGGGAGTCACCCCTTGTGTGGCTTAATCTCATGCAAAAAGCCCTAGGATTCAACCAAGTGTACAAGCTTGTTTAGGAAGCTTTGACTAGTCATCTTTTGTAACCTCCTCAAGCCCATATAAATACCCCCTCCCCTCTTTGTTGCCGTCCCACATAACACACACAAACACCTTACACTTAGCTAAATTTACTTCAAGGTTATTCAAGAAATCAAGTGCAAATATCAACACATAAACCCTAGTTTCGTTTTGATTCATCAAACTACTTCAAATCCTTTGAAACTTTTGGTGATTCTCTTGAGTTTAGATCCACTCAAGTCACGTAAACCCTCATCACAAATCCTTCAAGAATACAAGAGTAGAAAGATTGCTAAAGTGAAGAGAAGTTTGTCAATCAAAGTCCTATCCTTACTAGTTACTTTCCTTTCTTTTAGAAAGGCTAAAGTTGTAAGGAAATCCTAATATACTTTCTTGCTAAATATCATTTTGAGTAAATTACACGGATGGTCCCTGTGGTTTGTCAAAAATTTCATGTATAGTCCCTCAAAGTTTAAAGTTGCATGTATCGTCCGTCTGACTGCAAAAGAACAACATCTATGGTCCCTTAGACTAACTGTCGTTAGTTTTTCCGTTAGTCCATTTGCACCGTTAGTCCTTTAACGACCGTTTGCAACAAACATTTGCACCGTTAGTCCTTTTATACGTTTTCGCCCACCACCTCCACCCACCACCACCACCACCCACCACCACCACCCACCACCGCCACCACCACCCACCGCCACCTACCAACACCTCCACCCACCACTGCCACCACCACCCACCGCCACCACCACCACCCACCAATGCCACCACCTCCACCACCAACGCCACCACCCACCACCACCACTGCCTCTACCCACCACCGCCACCACCACCACCGCCACCACCACCACCCACCATCGCCACCACCACCTACCGCCACCATCACCACCGCCACCACCACCACCACCACCACCGCCACCCACCACCACCCACCACCGCCACCACCACCTACCGCCACCACCACCACCGCCACCACCACCCACCAAATTTCAAAATTTTCTAAAAATTTCTAAAAAGATTTTTTAAAAAATTTCGAATTTTTTTTAAAAAAAATTTCTAAAATTTTTTTTTGTTCAAAATTTCTAAAAAAAATCAAATTTCAAAAAAAAATATTTTTTTGTTCGAATTTTTTTTTTCAATTTTTTCAATATTTTTTTTCAATTTTTTCAATTTTTTTTTCTAAAAAATAAAAAAAAATAGAAAAAAAAATCAAAAAGAATTTATAAAAAAATAAAAAAAAAATTATTTTAGATTTTATTTTCAATTTTCTCAAAAAAAAATATTTTTTTTCGAAAATTTTTCTAAAAAAAATTTCTAAATTTTTTTTTTGTTTGAAATTTCTAAAAAAAAAATCAAATTTCAAAAAAAAAAAATTTTTTGTTCGAATTTTTTTTTTCAATTTTTTCAATTTTTTTTTCAATTATTTCAAATTTTTTTTCTAAAAAATAAAAAAAAAATTAGAAAAAAAATCAAAAAAATTTATAAAAAAATCAAAAACAAATTATTTTTGATTTTATTTTCAATTTTTTCAAAAAAAAAATATTTTTTTTTCGAAAATTTTTCTAAAAAAAATTTCTAAAATGTTTTTTTTGTTTGAAATTTCTAAAAAAAATCAAATTTAAAAAAAAAAAATTTGTTCGAATTTTTTTTTTCAATTTTTTCAAATTTTTTTTTCAATTTTTTTTGATTTTTTCAAATTATAAACGACCGTTATTATAAAGGACTAACGATACAATGATATTTAACAAAAAAGGACTAACAATGCAAATGTTTGTTGCAAACGGTCGTTAAAGGACTAACGGTGCAAATGGACGAACAAAAAAACTAACGACAGTTAGTCTAAGGGACCATAGATGTTATTCTTTTGCAGTCAGAGGGACGATACATGCAACTTTAAACTTTGAGGGACTATACATGAAATTTTTGACAAACCACAGGGACCATCCGTGTAATTTACTCTATCATTTTCATGCTATTTATATTTTATTCATACTATATATGGTCTTGTTATTATGTTCATGATGTATAAAAATTGGTAAAACAAGTTATGGTATATATATGTTAACTTTGTTAATTAAACAAGAAAACTAGTGACTTCCATGGTAAAAATTCGACCTTGATGGTATAATCATGATATTGGACAATTACATATTATAGTAGAGAACTTAACAAGGAAAACATAGCAACTTGAATCACCTAAAACGAGTACACGAGTAAAAAGTTATGGCCAAAATAAGTTAGCGAAACCAAAATGCCGAAACTGCCTAAAACAAACTGTTAACGATTTGACTATTTTGAAAGAGGCCCTTATGGTCCGTTTCATCAAAAAGTTAAAACACGAAAGTTTTCTAGAACGACGTTTTCGTTCTAGTTTAAACAAGCTCGAGCCCTGAAAATGCTTAACGAGTGATATTTTTCTTTAAAATTCTTAACAGCCCATTTTAATACCAAATGACCATGTAATGGTTATGGTTAAATGAAACCAAGATGTCTAATGACCTAAAGCCAAGACCACAATCATGGCTATGGCCGAGGATGAGTCTCAAGACAATGGTAACAATGACCAAAGTTACGGTAAAGTCACGGCTAAAGACCATATAAACTTACCAAGACGAAAACATGAACTAAAGAGTTAATGGCAACATAAACATCCAATTTGGATCTACTCCATCAAAACAACCATGAGACTTTATAAGTAATATTCATACTAGACTCAAGAACCTCATTGTAATAACAATCTTCATCTAAAAGTAAACTTTTCTAAGTTTATTCAATTATTTGGGCATGTAACTTTTCGGATTAAAAACTTATATATATTTTTATCAACTACTACAATAGTAGGGAGCCTCATGTGAGGGGTTCATTAAAGTAAACCGTCAAGTTAAGTTGTGAATTTACGAATTAAAGTGTCCTAGTTCCTCAAACGTTTACTACATGACCTCTGAATTATGTCGGCCCAAACGGTAGTAAGCGATATACAAACTATACATGTGTCATAAACCATTTTAATTCAAAGAATTACACTATACTAAGTACTACATCATGGACTAAATGCAAGACATATATAGGCAATTCTTCATATTCTTTACTCCAATCCTAAGTCGCAACATTCTATTATAGGTTGCTCGTAGAAACCTTCGCGATTCGACCATCATTTTCGCTACTTACTACATAACTTAAGGTGAGTTAATAGCCCCACTTTCCATTACTTCAATGTTTTACAAACCCTTGGGGGGAATACATGATATTTTAAACAGAACACAATGCTTTGAAACTGTATGCTGCCTCATTATTTTATTATTACTAAGTACCATCCTTGTAAATCCTAGGCCCCATATCATGAACCATTTAATCACTAGTATTAGTGAGCGCGAGTATTGTGAATAGGCCTATTGGGATTGACGAATCCCATTTGTTTGACCAAATGAGTTCAGACAAATGCACTATATTTGAAACGTTAAGTATGACGGCAAAGTACTTACCGGGGAAACAAATCCGCCGATTGATATTGGTACCCGTTAAAGTATTGGTTGCATGAGCTTAGTAAATAATAATAACTGTTTTGTTTTCCAACCATGAGTATGAGTCTAATTAACTCATACTACCAACATATTGTGTTCAACCATTAAACAAACTCTATGAATATCACTCAACCTTTGTGTTGACCTTTTAAGCATGTATTTCAGGTCCATGATGATCAAGGATGACACAGAAGGGCACGAACTAAATGAAGAAGGCTATAATCTACTTTGTCATTCGATAAAACATCAAAAGACTTTATATTGATGTATTTTGTAAACATGGAACCTTTTTGGGACCTAACTATGTAAACTCTGATATATTTTGAATAATTCGAATGATAAGTCTTTTTAAAACGACTCAATTAAAGATCGTTTTCTATTATTATGACTGTTGTGCCGTCGAGTAACACCCAAGTTGAATTCTGCTGCATCATTGAATTAGGGTGTTATAGGGGGGTGTGTTGTTTATGCGTCGTATGTGGGGTGATAGGGTATCCTGATAGCAATTAGAAGTCACGAGTATGAACGCTTTCAGATCGATTAAATTGGAGTGGATACCAATTAACGACCGGATAAAATCTAATTGATTCAAGTTTGTGTATGTTGTTATGTTTGCAAATCAGAATGTTTCTGTATCCTTCTGTTTTTTCTGTATCTTCCACCAGAACCGTTTATCTGATAAAACGGGATTAGGGTTAACTGCCTTTTGGCAGTTTCAAGGTTTCAAGCTATCAAATTTAGTCCCTCAATTTTCGAAAATTTAATTTTCTGAGGAATTTTTGACATAGGAACTTCGTGGAAATAAAAAATTAGAACTGCTGAAATTTAATTTTCACGAGTATGAACTGCTGCCCCTTGGACCCTGCCAGGGGCTGCCGCCCCTTGGACCTTGCTTCTCTCAGGGGCGTTGCCCCCGAACCCCCACCAAGGGGGCTACCGCCCCCTTGGAACCCTCGTTAGTCCAGTTAATATTCATATAAGTGTCGACCCTTATATGCATATTAAACTCAATCTATTTTACACTAAAATACCAACAGGGCGGGGAGGGGTTGGGGATATTTAATTTTTTAGGCTCAAAATTTACCATATTGCCAAGTAATGATGAGTATGAAGAACACGCTAGAACCCTTACACGTTATACCCATAAGTAACAAAAACTTGATATTTTTCATTCCCATGATTATAATTAGATTTTTACTTGATCTCTCGGTAAGGTTTCTTCCTTTGCACATGATATAAGGTTGAAAATTTTATGCAACAATTAAGATGTTATTACTGTATGTCATAGGAGTGAGCAAACAAAACCGAAACCGAACCGAAAAAAACCGACCAAAACTAAAAACCGATGGTTTGGTTTTTAATTTTTAAAAAACCGAAAATACGGTTCAGTTTCGGTTTTCGTCCAAAAACCGAACCGTAAAAACCAAACCGAACCGATTTTAATATATAATTAATATAATATCAATAAATAACTAAATAAATCAATTTTATAAATTCATATTCATTTTTTGGCGAGATTTATAATATATTTATCTTAACGTTTATGTTTATATGCGTGTTTGTCGTGTCGTGTGTTTACTTGATAATATATCAATAAATATATTACGATTATCATACTATTTGTATGTTCACTTGCATAAGTGTGTCTCATCTATATGTGTATAATTATGAAATTATGCAACAAACATTATTATACATAGATTGACAAAAAAAAAAATAATAAAAAAAAATAAAAAAAAAAAACCAATTTTCTATGTAATACAATTTTGGTGTTTGTTGGTATAAATATATAAACGGTTAGAAACCGAAAAAACCAAACTGAAACCGATAATAAATCGAAAAAACAGAACCGCCGAAAACCGAATGGTTTCGGTTTTGGGTTCTATAAAAACCGAAGATATCGGTTCGATTTCGGTTTTAGCCAAAAACCGACCCAAACCGAACTGTTCAACATGTCACATACTAGTATTAGTTATACAATCCATTATAACGAAAAATTTAATATTTGACTTTAAGTTAGAACTCTGAAATTAATGTCTCAATTGTTTAATACTCTAATTATATTCAATACAAATCATCAATTGTTTAGATTTTAGTTGAAAACTTATTAAACCATTAAACAAGTTAGAACTGCTGAAATAAATGTCTTAATTGTTTAATTATATTTAATGCAAACCATCAATTGTTCATTTAGTTGAAAACTTAGAAAACGCCTTTACAGGATTTTGTAATTTTTCATTTTGAAGGAGGCCAGAAATGGGAGTTTTCAGTTACAAAGGAAACAACGAAAACATCAAAAATGTGTTTTATATTTTTCTTTTATAAGGTAGGAAGTACTAGAAATCTTCTGTTTTCCTTGTTTTGTACAAGACTTTTTGTGAAAAAACATGGGGGTATAGATTTTTATTTTCCCGTTTATGTTTTTGAACTTGTAAATGAGAATTTATGGCTTATAAAGGGATTATATTTTCATTTTTTATATGTATATTTATCTTATAGTCACGAAAACCTTATGATAACATATATACACAGGTGCTGCTTAAGTAGTGTATAGACATAATTCAAGATACTTCTACTGCATGGCTGACTTCTTGTTAGCAAAGTGTAAGTTATTGATTTCCCTTAACTCAAAAGCGATAACTATAATCCATTTGTCAAGAGTTGATATAATATTTTCTATTTATAATTCCAGGTTCCCGCACGTCATTGCTCCTTTGTTTCCACCAGCTTGTTCGATATTCAGCATTCAACAATGTGAACCCTCACCCATCTGGGCAACTTGGGATGGTATTATCTTAATACTTATCATTCTTCTTATTTTATTTTTTATTCTCATTTAATCCCTTCTCAAAATTATATTTTATTGTGTTACTACTCTTCATTTCCGTTGTCAAATGTGTAATGCTAAAATAAAAATACAATATTACCAATTTACCAGATTATTAAAAGGAGGTTAGTCTGCCTAATTCCAATGCAAAATGTGGATAATTTAGGGGGTGTTTGGTTTGAGGGTATGGGATTAGGGGAATGACTTTCATTCCCATTGTAATTGTTTGGTTAGTTGGTGAGTTTTTAAATATGGGATTCTCATAAAATAGGCATTCTCATACTCGCCAAGCATGGTGGGTTTACAAACCCATTACAATACCAATACCCATAATGATTCCTGTTAACAAACCAAACACCCCCTTAATCTTAGTTGATATCAGCTGATACTTTAAGGGATTTTGGTTAGTGGATATGGGAATCAATTAAGGTGATTTAATCCCAAGTATGGTGTTTGGCTACTAGAAACGGGTTTACAATCAGTGTTTTAAACCCATAGATCTGTGTATGGATAGGGGTGGGTTTTGTTGGGATCAAAGAATTATTCAACGTTTTTGCTCTTGTGTTGTTAAACTGATACCAAAATTTCATAACCATTTCTATTCCTTTAAAAAATTTAAGTAATCAAACATATCCATAATGATTCCATGCAACAGCCAAACACCACCATATTTTCATATCGATTTTTGAATTTATTTATCCTGATCATTTCTTGCATCATTTCATTTATGAAATATAAAAACAACCTAAGAACAAAAAAAGGACCTATTTTAGCATACTTCAAAAGAACATACAAAATTCGCTAAAAATTAATCATACCAAATCTTAAACATAAAGTCGCATATAAAACTTGTTGAAATTGTGTTATACCGTGTCACCATTGTTTCATTCAACAACAGTTGCTACCTTCTACACCATTGCTTACGTAAATCATATAATCAAACAATTTTGAAAGGAAAAAAAAGTGAATTTGAAAGCGTCTAGTAATGTGTGCATTTTCTAATTGTAAAATTTTTTCATGGAATTTTCCACATTTTTAGATGTCAATAGTACTCCGTATTAGGATTAACTTGCTTACCTAATAAAGTGTATAGTTCTGAGTAAACCTTTCTGGAGCTTCGATCATTTGGATACATCTCCCCTACATGAAGAAACAAGAACCAGTTAATTAAGAAATTTTCAATTTTATTTTAAAACTTGAAGTAGCAGTAATCCCAATTGAATTGGATTTATATACAGCTTAGTACCTTATCAGCGTATTGGAAAACCTCATCTGGTATGGCTTCGCGTTTCACTTCATCCAAACAAACTGAAATTCCTAGTGCCAACATAATTTCCCATGGCTTGAACACTAGAAACTGCATATCTACGTTACACAATAAAAGTTGGTTAGAAAAGTTGCTAATTTGGAAAGTATATTGACTCTCTTTTATTCTTGTTCTAACCTTTGATCGTGTAACAAATAATCTAATGGCGGGACCATTGTGAATGAAAGAAACCACACAATAACAATGAATAAGGAATTCGGTAAAGCCACAAAGGGTGCCCAACCGGGACTTCAAGAGAAACTCTTTTTTTTAATAACTCATAATCTGTTTCAAAACCTAAACCTATTACATTTACTTATAGTCCTAAAGAGTGATGAAGAGAAAGCGAAGATCTCTACTAAAACTAAAATAACGAAACAATATAACTTTTATAAAAATTAGATAGATGAAAATATTAAAAGATAGATAACGACAACTTTACATTGTCAATTTTTTTACCCTTTAATCTTCTCGAATTATTAAAACACTTAAAACACTTGACTTCACATTTTGACTGAAGAACCGGCGGCTAAGCTAGAGGAGTTAGAGCTCGAACATGCCCTGCATCATTCTTCTCCTCTTGGAAAAGACTCGTCCTCGAGTCTTGTCTTTCCAAGTCTCGAACTCTGAAACTTTCTAGCCCCTCTCTATTTCCTTAACACGGCTTCTCTATGAAGAATCATGTTTCATCATGCCAATCATTCGATAAGATCATCCGGGTGAAGTGACATCATCCTCACTTATGTGACCATTGCCTCGTTCGGTGACTCTATGGTTAGCTAGATTTTGTAATCGGTATGAAGTTCCTTCACTTGTTTAAGGAGGTCTTCATTCTCTACAACACGTGATCCTTGTTGGTTAGTTGTATCATTGCCTTGTCTAGCGAATCTACTAGCCACATAACCACATGGTTGTCCACGTCCACATATAAGTGTGGGGTAAATATGGCCATTGTACCAAAAAATTCAACAGAAAAAAAACCAACAACTTTGAGAAGGTTTATCTTCCTGTAAAAATCCCAATCGTAAATTCAAACGGTGACATTGTAGATTAGTGTGTCTTGAACCTCATGCCTAAAAATCACAGAAATCCAATGGTAAACGAATGTGTGTGGTCAATTATCCTACGACTGCGCCGAATATGACGAATTGAAACAAGTGTATTTGTTTTTTGGATTTGGCTTCCCCAAGTTGCGTGATTTCCTTTCCCCGAACCTGTGCTCTTGATACCAAATGATGGTAGGACCGTTGTGAATGGAAGAAACCACACAAGAACAATGAATAAGGAATTTGAAAAACCCACAAAGGGTGCCCAACCAGGACTTCAAGAGAAACTCACTTTTTTTAATAACTCATAATCTGTTTCAAAACCTAAACCTATTACATTTACTTATAGTCTTAAAGAGTCTTGAATCTCTACCAAAACTAAAATAAGAAATAATATAACTTTTACAAATCTAAACAAATCTTTTATAAAAATTAGATAGATGCAAATATTAAATGATATATTACGACAACTTTACATTGTCGTTTTTTTACCCTTCAATCTTCTCGAATCATTAAAACACTTAAAATACTTGACTTTACATTTTGACCGAAGAACCAGTGAATAAGCTAGATGAGTTGGAGCTCGAACATGCCCTGCATCATAATCTCTGTCGACTTTTTGATCAAATTAGGCTTCATTGGCAGCCCTAGCTTTTCAAGGTAGTGATGCAATAACAACAAAGAGGATGAACAGTCGAGTCTCCACTCTAATAGTATTGCTAGTCTAGCCTCCATACGTAGCCACTCGTCTATTTCTAAACCAAACTCCATGCACCACTGGTAAGCTCTAGGTGAGCTAACCTCTAAATGTTTGCTTGCAACCATTAGGAAATTAACAAACAAGTATTTCCTTTCCTCATGTATACCATTAATGTCAACTATCGACAAGCAACGGTCTAGGTAGTTGACTGCATGCACAACAGTGGAGGGCTGCAAACCAAACTGCCTAGAAGCCTGTTTATGATAATAAAAACACGTGTCAAAAGTCTACAAACGATTTTTGGTTAGGCTCTTTTATTCGGGTGTTTAGGTGCGAAAATGTTCGATCCCTGGTCAAAAACAGACTCAAATTTGAATTAAAACTCTTAAGCCGAACCAAAATTTGAGATTTAAATGCTTTGAAGCCTGTTTAACAAACCATTCGAGTTTCTATTTTATTTATTTATTTTAATTAACCTTTTGAGTTTAACTTCTCTCTAACTTGACTATATAACAATATATTTTAAGGCTATTGAATTGACAACAACGAATTTAATGCTAACTTGCTTAATTACCAAAATAACAAACTTCCATGACTCACTAAGACACATTATGAATTTAACTTATGAAACATGTAGCAAATGTAATGGTAACTTTGAAATAAAGTTTATATATGAAAGACTTATGCTATATTTATGTTTTGCTAAAAATAAAGTTTACAATTTTTCGTTAAAAAAATTTAACAAAGATCGTAAAATATAAATAATGTTTTTATGCGATATTTAACAAAATGAATTCTTATGACAAAACAAACAAATCATGTAGACGAATATTGCAGTTATTTACTAGTTCTTTTGGACTACGAGTTTAAATATATTTGGAAACATTTTGATCTACGTTGAACGCAATAACACTAAGATTTGGGAAAGAATATTTGGTAATCAACCCTGAGGTGTTTGCTCATGCCAAAATAACAAGACATGTTCATGAAATTTAAACGAGATTCTTAATATGCAATATGAAATTCCATTAATAATAAGAAGAAATAAAAGCTTAGTAAATAACTGCAATATTTGTTTACGTGATTTGTTTGTTTTTTCATAAGAATTCGTGTCATAAATTATTAGCATAAGTCATCTTTAATAAATAATAGTCGAACGAAAATCATCATTTTCAAGAATGCTTATGCAAAATGTTTGATGAAAAACAGTTCTTTCAATTTTTATCATAAACATTTGCATAACCAGTCTTGAAAATGATATTTTTCGTTCGACTATTATTTATTAAAGATGACCTATGCTAATAATTTATGACAAGAATTTTTTTGACAAAACAAACAAATCACGTAGAAGAATATTGCAGTTATTTACTAAGCTTTTATTTCTTCTTATCATTATCGGAAATTCTGATTGCATATTAAGATATTGGTTTAAATTTCATGAACATGTTGTTTTGGGATGAGCGAAGACCTCACGGTCAGATTACCGAAGCTTTTATTTCTTCTTACCATTATTGGAAATTCTGATTGCAAATTAAGAATTTGGTTTAAATTTCATGAACATGTCTTATTATAATTTTGGCATGAGCAAACACCTCACGGTTAGATTACTAAATATTCTTTCGGAGATCTTAGCTTTATTGCATTCAACATGGATCAAAATGTTTCCAAATATATTTAAACTCGTAGACCAAAAGCTTAGTAAATAACTGCAATATTCTTCTATGTGATTTGTTTGATTTGTCATAAGAATTACTGTCATAAACCCATAAATTATTAGCATGAGTCATCTTTAATAAATAAAAGTCTAACGAAAATCATTATTTTCAAAACTGGTGTATGCAAAAAATTTGATGAAAAATGGCTCTTTCAATTGTTTAAATCTTCAAGTGAGACTTTTTTTTTTTTTTTTTAGTCCATGTAATTAACAATCTTTTTACTTACGTACTTGAAATAATTGTACAAATCTTCAAGTCAACTGATTTTTCTTTTTGCAATTTTGTTTTCGGCTTTGAAGAAAGATGGCGGATTTGAATCTTTATTGTGATGAAGAATTAAGCTGTATAATATAAGATGAAGACGAGGATCATGTTCGAGATCAAATTATTAACAACGACATTCAAGATTTCAAGATCCATAAACAATCGATTTCATTTGCCGAGAAGGGACGGGATTCCTTTATAGCCCGGTTGTCGTCCACAATTAAATAAAAAGTATACAATACTATCACATAAAATCAACCTCTACAAGAACAAAAACTTAATACATAAGAATAAATGTACAAATTTTGGATAAACAGACCTAAAACATTTATTACAACATAAGAAAGCAAGAAAACAAAAACTCAAGACTCATTTAATTAAGCGCAAAATTTATCACCATTAAAAAATTCTAAAGCTTTGTAATTTGTAGTTTGTACAAGACTTTGCCCTCACCACTAAACCATTTGCAGTTAGGCTGAAGACTAGCAAAATCAATTCTATATGAACAACATAAACAACTGAGAAAAATTTAATTGCCATTATTAGACACTATATATAAAATTTCATTAAAATTCAAACTAGAAAGATATGAGATTTTCTAAAACGTGCCCCGAGGGCACACGTTTAAGTTTATATAAAAGTAAGAGTACCCACTATGATAGCTTACAAAAAGGTTTAAAAAATAATGAAGATTTCTAAACTTTTGTCTACCATATATAGTATAAATCTATTTCATGCGTGCATGACATCAAAAAATCTAATATCTTGAACTTCTTCACAATTTAATTCATTTGAGCTTTATGTGATGTTTATAAAGTTTTAAGAATTTTATGTGTAATGGAAATAAGTTTATACAACCAAAAGGTTTGTGGGTTAATGACATGGTTAAATTAATAAACCTTTACAAATGTTTAACATAGTGAATGTCCTAAAATCGAAGATTATTAAATTCAAATTTACAATTAATTACAGTAACTTGTAGCTATATTTAATGAATATTTAATGTATTTTTCGATGTAAGAGAAAAGTTTGTGTTTAATAAACATAACTTAAACATTGTTCACCTATATAATGTCACATCATTGTTATTACTCGTATCAATTTATTGGTCCAACAATATTTCTCGTATTACGATTCATCCTTATTGCTAACCACTATTAACACGCAAACATACGCTTGCCTATGTGTATGTCCTTTGTTTTCTCTCGTGATGTCTACAAGTAAGGGTATTAGACAAAGTGTGACTTTGATAAATAGGTTAAGCTTGTCCACTAACCAAAATATAACAACAATAAAAGCAATTATAACATGAGAACGTCTAACCCATGTATAAATTTGATTTGATAAATAGGTAGCCTATTAATAAAAGAAAATTTGAATAGTTGGGAACCGCTTCCGAGTGACAAATGACTTGTGACTAGGCACTAGCATCAATAAAATATGGAGATCTATGTTCAATTTATAATGGTGAGTTCAAACCAAATGAATTAGCCGGCTGAAATATTAAAACCATAGTTATAAAAAAAATAGATAAATAAGTAATAGTTGGAAGACTTCGACATATATTATTCTGTTATTGGACTTAACTAGTTATAATGCCCGCGCACGCGCGGGGTTTTTGCTATTTTTTTGAATAATGTATTTCTTTTTTTTTTTCTTTTTTTTTTTTTTTTCCTGAAATGCCTTTTTTTTGTTAATAATTTAATTTTTTTAATATGATACTTATTTGCTTTTAGTTTGTTTGCTATAGTATTATCCAAAATCATATCAAGGTCAATTATA
The DNA here is from genome assembly GCA_030686995.1 of Artemisia argyi. NCBI lineage: Eukaryota > Viridiplantae > Streptophyta > Magnoliopsida > Asterales > Asteraceae > Artemisia > Artemisia argyi. Next base: position 210,189,434 of record CM060700.1, read on the forward strand.
ACACGGGTTCATACCAACAGTACAAATGATAAATATATTGTTTGAGACTGATTATCTGTATATTGAGTTTTAATACAACAAATTATAAGCATTTGATCTTCTAAGTATACACTGTTTAATTATATACAAAATATCAAACACCACCAAAGTGATTACTCAAAAGTGGGTTTTGTAAGTGACATGCTGCTAAACAATAGGAGGTTGCAACCTTGCTTATTTCTTATATATAAAGGTCGATAATATTATTTCAAGTATATTTGTTCTACTTTAAAAGTATGATATAATCGTAAAAACTAACCGTAAAAATGCATCACTCAAATACTTACCTGATTCGACTTTGGAAAGGTCAAGAACGTCATTAATAAGTTTAAGGACTAAATTACCCGAAGATAACATGACACTCAAGAGTTGTTTTGGTCTTTATCAAGCTTTGTAGTTGATAGAATTTCTGTCATGCTAACCAGATAAAGGAGATCTTATCTCATGTGACATCTTTGCTAACATTTGTTTTGCTCTCATTGTCTCCTTTACAAAAAACAATGATTACATAAAAATTTAATTACCTTTATAGTATACGGTGTGCATTAATCTACCAAGAAAAGTATTTTATAATGGTGGTTCATATCGAGGTCAGAAACCGGGATGAGTCATTGTTGAAATAATCTGAGAAGAAAGAAAGCTAGTACGAAACCTGTTATACGAATAGTCTTGTTGAGTTTAGTCTCACTGGTCTTTTGCACGGCTATTTCCTCTAGCAGCTTTGCCATCTTTTCTCTTTTTTTCACCTAATAATGCAAGCTCTTTTTATGTAAATTTAACTTTATGTACGACTGGTAGAAACTTTTAGCATAGACATGACTTGACTAAGATAAAATGACAACATAGGTGGCAAAAGGGCATGTCAACCATGTTTGGTAATGGGTCAAAACACATAACTTTTGGAACGGGTCTGGTCGGATTACGCCAACCCACAAATAATTCTCTCATTTTTTCTTAAGTTTTCATACATATGTTGTGTTACTTTTGCAAAAAATATAATATATATATTTATATATATATATATATATATATATATATATATATATATATATATATATACATACTTCTAATTTTTTAACATTTAATGGGTCTAAATGACACGTCTAATTTATCAATGAGTGACTCTTACTTGATCAGTTATTTCCATTCCCATATAATTCACACCAATTGCTTCACTTGCTTTGCTAAAAACAGGCTCAATGTATATCAAGAATGTTTTGGCTCCAAATAATTTGGTCTCAAATGTGATTTCTCTGTTTCCTGGTACTCCTTTTTCAAGAACTTCTCTTTTGAAATCTTGGGATTCCTTAACACCACCACCTTTAAATATCTCAACGTTCTTTTTCCTGATAATATCCTACAACATGTAAAAAGACCGACTTCATCAGTAACGGATGCAACCTTTGAAATAACTGAAACGGGACAAATGAAAAACGTATGTTGGTATTTTATGCGGAAAAAACCATATAATTTATTGGTGATAACATTATCTCCTCCCTCAAACTTGGAACATGAGTATATATGAAGCGATATCCCAACTCTTTTTCTTGATGACCAATGACAACCGGTACAGTTTGAAGAATGAAATGTAAGAAGTTAAATGCTCTTTTCAAGATTTGTGAAAGTTCTTCAACTGGAGACGCAAAACATGCTTATATAATAACAAACGATCAAGGTCACATTGGGAATCAAACAAAAGTATATACCGTGGTGGTCGTACCATTGTTGGTAGATACGGTAACTATCCTGACATCCCATACGAAGCTACAATAGCTACTGCAAAGGGCAAATGCTCCAAAAGTTTTCACTGTCAAAATCTAAAATCTCGTGTCACTGTGGCTTGCACCTTGATATTCCTACATTTTAACAAAAATAATTTATAAGAATCCTACATTTTAACAAAAATAATTTATAAGAATCTCTATCACTTACACATGCCACGTATATTCGATGTGGCTTTACTAATTATATTTTCAATTTACTGGGATTTAAGCACCACACGTCATAATGCTCCAGCGTCTACATTATAATACGTGAGTACCCCAAAATTTTAGTCTGAGATTACTCCACATATAATTTTAAAAAGGTGTAGCTGTAAACAGCTAAAGATTTAAAATAAAAACATGTGTTAAATCATAACTTAAATCGTCTTTTTTTTCTGTACATGGGGTATGATTGATGAATAATTACCTCAATTTGATCACCAAGATTGATGATAATGGAATGCCTCATAGATGGAACACCAACCCATTCACCGTCCTTATGGAGTTGGAGATCGTTGACTTTTTCGTCTTGAAAGATCAATATTATGTTGTCGGCATTTGTATGTACTCTAAGACCTTTGATCAAGTCATGGGCATGGCATGGTATGTAGTTGCTCACATTGGTTGGCTTTCTTGAGGTAACCATCTTTTCCAATCCGAGAGTCTCACACAACAATCCCTTGGCTCTTTGTAAAAATCCTCTATTAACTCCTTGTATCATCATACAAACAAAAAGACACATTAAAATTGGTTAAACAATTACTAAGGCTATTACATTTTTTTAAGTGACTATACCTTGTTGGCACATTCTACTCTAGTCATCAATATAATGATATATAATCCTTCTTTTTTCTTTGCAGCACCTAAGACCCGTTCAACACAAAATGGGTTAGAATGGGTAAATTCGACCAATTTTGGGTAAAATTCCATTTTTTTAGATGCGTAAAATAACAATTGTAGCTAATGAGATTATATAAAACTTGTGAGTCTCGAATTGTAAAACATCCATTTTTGATAATATCCTATACGAATACACATTGAATTTTCGTAATCATTTTTGACATAGTAAGTGTTCAAGTAAAATAAATAAAAGATCATGGGCAAAAGTGTTCAAGATCAACCTGACCTAACCAGTAGCAAAAAGATGCCTACTTTGACCCATTAACCAAAACACCTGACCCGTCTTTTTGCAACCACTACAATATAGTTATGTCCAACGATAACATGCATGTGAATGCAGTAAGAAGTGTATGGGTTATCAATCCAAATCTTCCATTTCCCCTTGTACTTAGGATTCCTTTGCCGCACAAACGAAAATGTATATATCACACGTTTCTAATTAATTTTATAAAACCGATTTTAAACAATGTTGTTTCCACATTTTGCTAATACTGACGTTCCTTAATCAAGAAGCAAATTACTTCACAAACCAAATGTATAAGAAAAAGGACACAAAACAACAGTATTATCACCAAAACACTAAACATTATTTGCCAGTCTCTCTCCCCATTCAACGGTTGTAGTCGCACTAACATAAATATCTTTTCCCCATTACCATACCTCACAATTTTGGGGCTAATGAGTAATGACCTTGTAATTATCTCCAAAAATACTCCGTATCAGGTTGCTTTTATAGCTTTTTCAATTCGTGTACCTGTAAGTTCACATACATGTATGAGTGATATGTAAATCATAATGAAAATAAAAGCAACCATGTTTTAAACTATTTTCTGCTCATCATAGTCATCCACTTTCATGAATCCCATGCATGCCCATCTTCAGGCTCCTAAAAGAGAATAATTAGCACTACATACATAAAGGTCATTCAACATGTTTGAATAGGGGGCATTGACAGTCCATTCAAAATATATTATGTTGAAATGAGTTTTTTAGTAAAGGTCAACACATACGGGACTGGTCAGTGTTGACCCCCCATAGGCATGACATTATTTTAAGAATAATGTGAATCTTTGGGTAGAAAAAATTTAGTATGTTGTATGCATAAAAACAGACTTTCGACAACATCGTGCATGTTTGGCTCATTCCCTTTTAACAAAATTAATTTGATTTGATCCGTTGGGAATAAAACACAATCCGGATCAAATAGTTCATAAGTTAACGGGTGATTTATAACCTCTAAATAAGAACAATTAGTGTGTATGTCACTACTCCTACAACAATTCTACACAACCTTTTCAAGACCTCGTTCTACTAAACTTAGGCGCCTAAGTTTGTTATTTCCTGAACCTTAAATCAACCTATGGGTTTCTGAGCCTGTGCTTGTGAGCATGAGAAGAAGCGCATTCCATAGCAACATGGTATATGCACTGTGCACATTCCTATCTCTAGCAATTTGGTTGCCAAAAATATGGATGAGCTTATAGTATATACTATATAGTATGTTGCTTCTAAGTTCCATAAGCCCTATAAGGTGATATGTACACTTTTTTGTGTACATACACCACCCTATATGTTATTTTAAGCTCATATTCCGGCGAGATTTGTTGTTGTTAGTACACCACGATATGTGCTATGGTGTTGTTGTACAATGTAGTGCATAGCCTTTACAAAGCGGTGTATGCAGCCAAAAAATGGTAAGTAAATTGCAGACTAAATTTTGACAGTTATGTTTTGCTGAATATGCAAAGTCGATAATGAAGGTTAAACCATCTAAGAAAATGTAATGACATACCAAAGAATAAGTATCATCAAAGGAACATATTAAGTTTTGGAAAACTAAACTGAGTCCAGTACTAATAGCATGCTTTGTGATAGTTTAACTCTTTGGAGTGATAAATTCTAAAATTCTACCGTGCCCAGAATGTGATAATTAAGCCCCAAATTTAAGTTAATCTCTAAATATTAAGTTGTATCTAAAATTTAAAGGTATAGTTAGCTAAACATTAAATAAACCTAAACACACTAACATCCGTTAGAATTTAGTGCTACACCCTTCAAATTCCTAGGTCCACCTCCAAGAAACTTTAGTACACAGGGATACCGACCTCACATCTTAGAGGCGTTTGGCGCCGCGTTTAGAAACTAACTATATAAGTGTTCCTTTCTAAAGGACTGATAATCAGATCCCATTGTCTAGGCATAGCTAAATTGATTCTAACTATATTCCACATCTACTAAATATTAGTTTTAACTTATTAAATGGTTGTCATCCATTGATTCCAATCTAATAGATTAGTTGTGATTACCTTGAAGCAACTATGAAATAAAACCCCAGCAGTCAATCTCTTGATATCACAACAACCGTTACAATAGGATTAATAGAATGCGGAACTGGTAAAACTCTTTCTGCAGGAAGTATTTGTTCTTCAGAGTATGCAGACACCGGGAAGCCATGCCACGATAACTCCAACTTTGCAGCTAGTGAGTCCAGGACCAACTGCTATTACAACGCTAGATTTCCAGAAGAACTTTCTATGACACTTGGCTTTAAGATATTTGTAACTCCAATACCACGAACTCTTACGTCACATATCAGAATATTTATGTTTTGGTTTCGTGACCTTTCATCTCTATTAATTTCCTAATAGTACGACACATTGTCTCATTATCAACGTCACTAATTTCTAAGGCTTGTCTTCTGTGTCTATGTGGTTACTCCACAAAAATTGCCTCAACTAATCCCCTCAATTAATATGTTATCACAAAACATTAACTTAAATCAGCTTCATTATGACAATAACCCTAAAAATTTATCAACTTTCAACAAACAAACCAACAAATGGCAATAACCCCTAAATCAATCAACCACAAAAATTGATAGATCAATATTGAGGTTTATAATTGAAGTAACCTGATATTAAGATTTATCAATTAACTGAAAAAGAGCTAACAATAAGCAAATCGAATTAGCAGTGATTCAATTGATTAAGAGAAAATAGATAGCAAATCGAATTAGGACTTTCATTAATTCGATCCAATGTATCACATAAAGAAAAACGGTACCATGATTGTTGAACACACAAGTGTTTGAAAAGATGGATGCAATGACTTGAAAATTTAAATAGGGTTTTGTGTTATGAAGGAATTTGCTCGTAGGTTAATTGTGATCAATGATCAGAGTTTTTATGTTTGATTAGTGGGGTGTTTTGTGTTGTTAGGTTTCTTTTTGCTTGTGTATTGTTATAGAGAATTTGTGTTCCGCTTTTTTTTTAAATTTTACACTTTGCACCCAGATTTATTAATTATTAAATCTCAAGTACTTGTGTATATTTAGGTTTTTCCAACATATAATATGTATAGACGAAATTTTTTATTTTTTTTGCTAAATCAGGAAATAATAAGGTTTAATTATTTTTCAAAATTTAGGGAAAAAAATCAAATTAAAAAATTATTACTAAATAAAGTATGATTTGATTTTGAAAAAGTCCCCACCAGGGGTTTTATTTTATTAGGTAAAAGATATGGTTAGGATTTTATTTTCTAACTTTTAAGGATTAATTAAGAATTGTTTCCTAATCAAATTAGGACTTGGTATTATGGAAAAATATGCAAGTTTTTTAGTTTTAGTGGGTATATATATGCAATTCTCTTATAATATAGGGCAATTAATTTACGAAAGTAGACAACTTAGGCTTCTAGAATTATCCCACTTCTCCTATAAATATAGACCCACTACCTATGTTTTCAATAGGTTTTTGATCAAGAAAAGTTTTGTGTTTTTACGTATTCGTTTCCTAAGGGGTTTGTCCGTCATTATTTTTGTCAGATTGGGCAGCCATTGCATGCATGGCGTTTTGGAGATTTGAGGAGGATCTCGACATCACATTCGATCATCCTTAATCTCGTTTGGTTAATTCTAAACCTTTTCCCTTTTCGTAAATATGATATTTGTTAGTATTTTTACGATTAGGGTTTTTTAGTCTGAGTTTATTAATTAGCTTTACTTGCGCGCTTAGATTAGTAAATATTGACATGTTATGATGATGATTGGATGATTTTGGCTGTGATGAGTTAAAATTAGGTTAAGGTTTTTATTTGAAGCTAATCCAAAATTTAAGTTCTTAATCAAGTTACTTAAATTCGTGTTCTTAAGTCAGACGTGGCATGACTTAACAAGTCTTTGAATTTGAGCATTAAATCAATCTAGGAGTACAAATCTGTATTACACATACATACTTTTGATTAATCAAGGTTAACAGGCATTGAGCAACCTCATAGTCAACGACCTTTATGTCATATGTAAACCAGCCGAATCTCCACAATTATTTATTTTTTAATGTATTCCTAAATACAGGTATTATATATAGTTGCTTTATCGTAACTTTGTTGAAACAAGTAAATCACTCTTAGATCTCTTAGCTTAGCATTGGCTACGATTAACTACTCTAGTTCAACACGAATGACCCTATTACTCCAACAGAGATACCCAGACTAGAATTTTTATCCCTTACAAAGATTCTATGCAAATATGTTTTTCGCATGATCATACATCATTGGCGATATCGGAAACCATCATCTTAAGTTTTTTTTTTTTTTTTTTTTTTTTTTTTTTTATGTCTCCCCCTTTTTTTAATCAAACAATCTCTTTGGGAAACAATGGTCGATCATGTTTTACTATAGTGGAGATTGTGAATCATCTCGCTTTTGAGGTGGGTATGGTGGCTGGTTAACTGCTATACCACCCTTCAAATAAAAGATAGAATTCTTTCAAAGAGTTCATGACTATCTTCATTATGCTCTTGTAAGAAAAAAGATAAAAACTTTATAAAAGTATTGCTAACAGCCTAACACATACCTTTTTAGAAATCTATAAAACACAAAGCATAAAAACTTAGTAGTACATATTGATATGCATCTATACTTAGCGGCCAATTTAGAAAAATCAATCTGAACCAAAAAATGCTAGTTTGTACGAGCCTCGTGAGTGAGGATTCATAAAGTGACATATTCAATAAAGCAATGGATAAGAGTTCACAGATCTCGAAGTAGCACTTCCATAAAGTTATATTCCTCATTGCGACATAATGCACGTAAGCACAATGCTTGTGCTCGCAGAAGGTAAGCTAAACCACGATCATCGTATTTTACATCATCGCTTGAGTTGCATTTGTAATATTGGTAAAAAGTAAAATACATTATTTGTTCTTTGATTTAACAAAACTTCTAAATGTAATTTTTTTATTGAAAGCTTTTCACCAAATGTAGGACAAGCGAGATGTAAAAGACAAATTTTCGTGGTTCACCTTACATTCAGTGAGTGCAGGGATTGTGCTTACGTGCATTGTGTCGTAATGAAAAAAGTTTATATCATATGAATATGCTACTTCTTGAGATCCGTAAAATACCATCTATAGCTTCTGTAAATTTGTCAATATATAAATCATTGCTCATGAGCCTCATATTTAAAGTTGCTACAACCAGTGATTTTTTTTAAGTGGTTTCTAAGTATAGTTGCAGCCTATCCTGAATATACTACTAAACTATAATGCTTTGACTCTGGTGTTCTAATAATGGTATTGTATGTTTTAGCAATCTTTTGTATTATGATTTTTTTGGTTATTGGAGCATAATGAAAATGGCCATGCACACTTGGAAAAAGTTCCATTTTTTTTATGAGTCTTGGAGATGTGGTAATGTTGTGGCAGTCCAAAAGCCACCATAGTTGTCTCCTATAAATATAGATCCATTACCTATGTTTCATTAAGGTTTTGATTAATAAAACTTACGTGTTTTTACGTGTTTGTTTCCTAGTGTTTGTCCCTTGTTATTTTTGTCGGATTGGGCAGCCATGTTTAGACTTTAGATTGCATACAACTTATGGATTTATTTTTGAATGTATTCCTAAACCGATTACTCCAGCTGTGAGAACCCGACTCTAACTTTCATCCCTTACAAATATACAATGCAAATATGTTTTTCGTATGATCATAAATTATTGGCGATATCAGAAACCATCATCTTTAGTTTTTTTGGTGTCCAACCTCCCCCCCCCCCCCCCCCCCCCCTTCCTCCCCCCTCTTTCTTATCAAACAATCTCTTTGGAAAGGGTATCGAGGCTGGTAAAGTGCTATAACACTCCACATCACTACCAATCTTCTAATAAAAGATAGAATTCGTTCTAATACATGACACACACAAAAAAAGTTTCAACAAATATAAATACCTTTTTTGAAATCATAAAAACTTAGCAGTAGTACATATTGATATGCATCTATACTTAGCGGCCAATTTAGTAGAATCAATCTGCACCAAAAAACACAAGTTTGTACGAGTCTCATGAATGAGGATTTATAGAGTGGCATATTCAAAAAAGCTTTGAATAAGAGTTCACATATCTTTAGGAAGTAGCACTTCCATAAAGGTATACTCCTCATTGCGACATAATGCACTTAAGCACAATGCCTGTGCTCACAGAAAGTAAGCTAAACCACGATCATCATCGTCGTTTACATCATCACTTTTGAGTTGCATTCTTAATATTGGTGAAAAGTAAAATACATTATTTGTTCTTTTATTTAACAAAACTTCTATGTAATTTTTGTATTGAATACCACCAATACTATAAACGTAGCGCAAGCAAGATGTAAACAACAAATTATCATGGTTCACCTTACGTTCGGTGAGTGCAGGGATTGTGCTTACGTGTATTGTGTCGTAATGAAAATTTTATATCGTATGAAGATGCTACTTCTTGAGATCCATAAAATCCCATCTATAGCTTCTATAAATTTGTCAATATATAAATTCTTTGCTCATGAGGCTCATATTTACTTTAATCTTCTGGTGCACACAAGAATTTACTAAAGATAAAAAGTTTTAAAGTTGCGACTACCATCAATTTTTTTTGAAGTAGTTACTAAGGATGATTGCAGCCTATCTAGAGTATACTACTAAACTGTAATGCTTTGTCTCTGGTGATCCTAATAGTGGTATTTGTTCTTGTCGAACTCATTATTTTCCTCCCTTTTCCGCATGTTTTAGCAATCTTTTTTTACGATTTTTTTTATTGGTTAATTATTGGAGCATAATGAAAATGGCCACGCACACATGGAAAAAGTTCCATTTTTTTATGAGAGTCTTGGTGATGTGGTAATGTTGTGGCAGTTCAAAAGCCAACATAGTTTTCTCAAAAGTGAGATGATCTACAACCGACTCAAAAGTGACATGATCGGCCATTTTTCTTCGAAGATTCAGGATTTTCAGATATGGGGGGAGGAGCACCGAAAAGCTAGAGATTAGTTTATAATATTGCAGTTAAGATCACACAAAAAACACATTTCATATAACTTTTAGGGGTGAAAAGTTTGGTCGGCGGGTCATAAACCTATCCTAACCACGACTAGTCTGTTAGGTCGAATGGGTAATTTTTGATAAGTGTACGGGTCCAGCCTGCAGGTAATAATAGGTCATATGGGTGGAAGGTAACATCCTCTGTGTTACATTTATCCTTTGCTCAGGTACTTTTTCGCGTGTGTCATGAATATTGGTTATTGTAAATGTGAAAAATAAAGTGTCACACGTGTTTGGTAATTTGTTAAACATTGTGTTGACTTCCAAAATGTTTGAATTTCTTACAAATAACAAGTGTGTCAAATATATGCTTAGAAAAGTTGTATTCAAAATTTATTAGCTTGTGAATAATCTGATTTAGAAGGTTTTATGCTTAAATTAGTACACTTAAAGCGGCTTTCATCTCCATTTGATCAATTACCTATTAATCTTTGCATATTTACCCGTTTTATGCATCAGATATAACATGACACGGACTGACCCATTCATAAGTAAATGAGAAATTTCCGCATATAATGGTGTTTCTATTAGAAGATAGGTTTGGTTACCATCACACTGTAAAGTGGCGATGAGCTATTTAACCAAACCTATCATATAATACCTCATCTCAATTTTTTATTGGTGTTGCAGCTAGGTTCATATGTCCTTTGTGAAATGTGCGTATTTTTGCCTTTAGATATCATTTTCACACGTCTTAGTGCTGTTGATCGTATAAAGGTAACTGATGGTTGCTTATTGCGTCGCTTATTAAGCAGGTGATGTAAAACAGATTCAGAAGCACAATATCTATGATTCAATACACAAGTGTTTGCTTTGTTCTCTCTTGAATTATCCCAATGAGGATTTTGTGATACCCAAGAATTGAAGGGTCGAAATACTTTATTTAAAAAGTAATCTTACACAATCCAAGTAGATATCCAAGATTATCGTCATACATGCATTCATACCCTTTACTCGAATTCTAATAGGAAATGGTACCATAAGCAACCTGATGAGAGTGGAAGCTGAAGAAATCAAAGTCCATGTTGCTAGCTTTTGTAGTGGGCTTTGATTGTTTGATATTATGTATCAGCTTATGCTGTTTATATATGATGTTTGCGGTAGAACGTAGAATATGAAGGATCTGATGGAGGTTGTGGCTAGGGTGTACATTGTCGATCACCTTATGAAATATCATTACAATGAAATACCGTGACATCCGTGTTATTATTGCCATCCCAATGCGACCGTTTTTTTATTTATTTTTTTTTAACAGTTATTGGCGCCAACTACAAAAATATCTTCATAGTTCCATATATATCCAAAAGAAATTTCATAATTTCATATTTACTCAAATGACAATTTTTCAATGCATGAGTACAATGCTTTTAAAACATGTGTTGAGGAAATATGAAATTATGATTTTTGTTTTGGATATATATGGAATTGCCCCATATATCTTATATACTAAAAGCTTAAGTAGCCTTATAAATGTAAGTGATCATAATAAATGGCTCATGAATAGAAAGTGAAATGTGGATGCTTCATGTGTTAGTACATTGATTTAATAGTCATGCATAAGCATAAGTACATAGGAGATGAAGTTTTTGGTGCCATGAATGCATAAATTAAACACACCAATTAGTGGTTAGTCTTTTTACCTTCCCGTCCATGAGTTACAAATATTTTATCAACTATATAATGTGTCAAAAATAACACACAACAAACTACAACTTCCTCCACACAGCGTGCACACTGGGCTACAACTTATTATGGTGGTAAAGTAAGCATCATATCATCTTACTTATTTAGCATATTGATTTATATTGTTTCATGTAAATTTCACGTGTGTTTTGTGTGTGTAACAATGTAGGACATAAAGATGGCACTCAGGAGGTTTGGTAGTAACATTATCTTCTCTAATGGTTTAAGAGATCATATACATCGTTGTCTTATCAATTAAGTGAAACATGCACGAACATTTTTACTTTGATCGAAAATGCAATATATTGATTAATTGTATTTAAGTTACTAACGATCAACTATATCTAATTGTTTTTTGTAGCACGTCAAGAAACATTAAAGAAAGAGATCGAGAAGTCACAAAAATTGTATCAAGAACAAAACATGCAAAAGGCCAACGAACAACAACGACAAAAACAACAACAACAAGAACAACAACAAGAACAAGAACAACGCTACGGCCATCGGTGGAATGAATACTTAGCATTCATATTAATTGTACGTTGCAAATTAAACATACAATATTTTACTTCATGTCATACCGATAAACGGGCTAATACTATTGATTCGTTAACAAGTAAGTTTCTTGAAAATAATGTGACGAGCATTCAATTTTTAATCAATAATTATTACTACACTTTGTTGGTGCATTTTATTATTTTTGCTCTTAATATAATTTTTTGTCTTGCGGTGTGTTAATATAACTATGGAGATTAATTGATTATCTTAATATGATTTTAGTTTCATTTGTAGAATGACAAACAAATTTAGCAAAATGAAATTGTTTTATTAGTTATTAAGAGTAGAAAAACTATATGTTGAGATTGATGTCTTCAAATATATTTATATATGCAATTGCTACAAATTAAATATACTAACAAAATTGGACCGATTTTCACAACAATAAAAAAATATTGAAACTTAAATAGTTTTTGTGGATAAAATAAAGTTCGAGCAACTAAGCATAGTAATTTGGAGTTACCGTATTTGATATGATAAACCAAAAGGATAATTCATTGTCACAAGTTAGATCTCAAAATATAGAGAATATTACTTTGTTATGATTTGATATAAGGGTTACATTTATTTTGAAAGAACCATATGCGTTTAACCTCCCTTTGACATTTAGCATGTAACTTATACATATTAAAAAATTACATGTGAAGAGACTCTTTTAAATGTAGCATTTTGAAAAAAATTTCTTCACATCTACTATTTTAATGTCAATAAACTATTTAAATGTGTGTCATGCTTAGAAAAGGTGTGATAACATCACAACTTAGATATATAATGACGAAAATAAGCCAAAGATTACGCTATGAACACTTATATACAGCTCATGTAATGACAAAAATTAGTGTTGAACAATACACTAACGAACATTTAGATTAAGCCCGTGTGCATCGCACGGGTATGAATGACTCGGTCTAAATATAAAAGTCACCAAACAACTAATTAAACTCATTTATAAACTCATGCGATGCTTAAAAAAGTTGTGATACCATCATAACTTACAAACCTAATGACGAAAATAAATACCGCGCATTACACTATGACCAATTAGATAGAGCCCGTGTGCAACGCACGGGTCTAAATGACTAGTATATTATGTATATTTCAAAGGCTTATATGTGAATGCATTGAATGTAATTATCTATTTATTGAGCTTTTTGAGCCGAGTTCAAACCAAATTTAAATCTTATGTTATATATTATATTTCAATTATAATTGGTTTAAACAACGCATCGTTGTATATAAACCGAGCTTTGAAAGCCAAGCTCGATCTTTCCTTATGAAGGCTTGTCTAGCTATCAAGCTGAGCTTGAGCCAAACATAATATTGTCAAGTCAAGTCGAGCCTCACCAAAGTTCCACTCGGTTAGACCGTACACACCTAAAAGTGGTCCGCGGAGTGGTGAAATGTGAAAAGTAAGTAACACTATGAAAAAGTGAATTTTTAGCGAATAAAGGTTTGACCAACGATTCTCCTCACAATGATTTAAAAAAAAATATGTGTGTAAGAGATATGAAATGGTTTGTGTAGATTTATATGTTGGATGCGATTACACATTTTTAATAATCATTATTGATTGTAATATTTTTTGCGTTTACACATTTTTAATAATTATTAGAGGCTATTAAAATGATAGATTAAATGGGTTGTTACAATGTTATAATCGTATTGATGACTATCATAAGACAATATTTCCCTAACAAGCAAGTTTAGGAGTCTGAATTTTAAGTCTTGCTAATAATGGAATAATCTCAAAACCATTATAATGTAGTAGAGATAAAGATAGATATATCAAGATGGATAATTAAAATGTCTGCTAAGACATAGATGTTCATGTATATGCATGTTTCCGGAATCAAATCCTTGGCACCATAGTTGTTAAGATCCCGATCTTGATCTTAGGATCTTACGATTTTACAATACTACAAAGCAAAAATGATCCATATCCTGTGTAGGATCTTAGCAAGCTTAAGATCTTATAAGATCCTAATTTTGACCATAGGATGTTAAGATATAATCTGATCCGATATTACTTTTCTCGAGCCGCAAACTAAAAACTACAAAATTATGGAATATGTTTTATAGAATTTAAAAAACAACATTTGGGTCTTTTTAACTATTTCATATTCATAATTTAAAACAACATTTTCTTGAAACATTCATATAATTTTGTGTTTATAATATATAATAATTTGTAGATTTTAATAATATTACAAATACTATTAAGAAAATGAAATTATAGTATGAACTTAGAATTCAGATCCGATTTTACAATTTCGATCTTGCAAAAACAAAAACGGCCCTAAGTAGCTAGGATGCCAATCTTAAAAACCTTGCTTGGCACAATAGCCTCGTTTTACTTATCTGGTAGCCATATAACTTTATAAAATTGAAACAACATATGAATGGTTAGAGACCAAAGGTTCCAAAGTATTTGATAAATGTTTTTCAGCTAGGATTTAACAATCAGCAAGTATAAGTGAAAAAATAAACACAAATACCATAGAAGTGTTGGACTATGTACTAACCTCATGTAAATATAGTTTTCACTCATATGTACCTGAAAAAGTTATTAACCGATAAAATGGTGATGGTTACAAAGTTACAATCACTTCAAAGGTATATTAGGTATAATTCTATGTGAAGTACATGTTTTATGATAAGTAGTTAACTACATGTATAACTAAGAATTAAAAGGTCCACATACCTCCCGGGTCACAACTTAACTTGATTAAAATGATAATGTGCTATTGAAAACATTGCCATGTTGTTAGGTAACAAATTCACTACGCAAGAGTTTGAGATTTTTTAATCTTTCTATAACCTCATATGGATGGTACTTTACACATTTCAATTTCCAATCACTGAAACATCAGGTCATCCATTTTTCTTGAAAGGATTGGTTAATACTCACTCGTATAGTTCCTTTAGAGTTTAGGATCAACCAAAAAGTAAGAATATATGACATTTATATAATGCCATTAACAGTATACCGTGGATTTGGAATAGGTATTCCTATTAGAACTATTTATGGTTCTTATATTATTATCTGTAAAGTTCAACGTAATTTATGCTCAAATATTGAGAATAATTCCTTTTTGTATTTAATTAAAACATTACTCATCCTAATGATTACAATATCCAGATTTTGAGACTTTATTATATGTAAGCACATCTAAATTGTTACCTTTTCTTTAGCATTAAAGCTCAACTGATCCAACTTAAGCAACTTTCGGCACTAACAATTTGAAAAATCAACCTGAATAGCAGTCACAGTTTTTTTGTTTTTTTTTTTGTTTTTTTTGTTTTTTTTTTTTTTATCAATACTTACCCTAGAAAAATTTATATTTTTATATCATACAACTATTCATTCTTAAATACCAATGAAACTGCAAAAATATAAGACACATATTTAATTACTTTCCTTGATTATTCATTTTCTCGAATTCTTCTATCATGCATATCCCCTTATCAGTTCGCACAATAGCCCCCCTCCTGCAAGTGTCTACTCTTGTAGGACTAGTCCTTGAGCACATTTGCTATAAGTCCAACAACATAGGCTTGATTTCCTGTAGTGTAAAAGGGCCTTAATTAGAGCCTATCAGTATTGAATTACAGTTCTAATACAGATGTGACATGTCTTTTAAATAACAATCTTTGTGGCAGCTTCACTTCATCGTTTCGAGTCTAATTTTTAACGTAAGTTACATTAATGGTGTCTTCTCTATACTACCAATTTCTCAAAGTATATATTGTTATGTGAACTTTAATTCTAGCTAGGTGTATAAAGCGTCTTCCATGTCTAAACATATTTAGTTACATACACAAGTTATCTCTAACCATTGATTATTTTATTATGTCATGTTAATATTGTATTCTTTTATTTGCTTAAATCCCTTGCCGGGTATTGAACAGATGGCTGTTTTGAGCCATTACTTACAAATGAGATGATTGGGCTGTGTTTTATCTATAAAGGGTCTTATTGGTGAAAGAGAAAAAATTCATCTTAAAGGGGATGGTCAAACGGGTTGTAAGTTTTCAAAAGTCGTAGTAATTCATATAACCTGCTAAGTTCTATTCAATGGTTCAGATTATTGATTTTTTTTTTGCAACTTTAACTGAAACTTAATTACCCATTTTTGTAAGTATGAACAAAGTGTTGGCGAGTCACCCAGCCAATTCTAATGTGCATGAAAGAGGTGCCATTTTAACGCAATCCAACTTGTTGTTCAAGAATTTTTCCACCTATAGTGGAGAATGCACTAATAAATTTGGAATGGTTAACATCAATTAATTATAGGATTCATTACCTCAGAATCAATGGATTTTCCCTTTGCTTCTTCTTTGAACTCTCTAGCCATTTCATTTAGCTCCTCGGCATTAGCAAATGTGGTTTCATTTCTAGATTCTATTTCTTGTGCCTCACAGTCTAATATAGATAAGTTATGTCGCTCCCCTCATCAGGCTTAGTTGTTCTAAGTTGAGTACGCCCTCCAGTGAAGACAACCTGGAATAGTAAAGCAAATAACATTGAAAAATAAGAAACAATAACCTCAATAACGACAAACTTCTCAAATGAGTGATGAAAGACTAAATAATGATCAACTCCCATTACTACCTCAAAAAAAGGTATCACCATATATGTTGAAGTTAATAAGGTCTGCTGATTCAATGCACTAAGCAATCAATTCCTACCATTGGACAAAGGTTTGCTTAAGAGAATGTTGGAATGGTATATAAATTACAGCTACAAAAAGAGGTTTTCAAGATAATTGAAGAATATATAATTATGTACATTGAGTTAAATTAGTACGAGATCACCAGCATTATCCAAGTAAACCTGGACCACTGCAGCCGCATATGTTCCAGGGTCCAGAGGGGGCTGCAATATTCCGTTTCCGGGTCTTGATCTGCTGACAACCGTAAATTCGATATATATATGGTCAAATGCAACCTACCATAGAATAGAAATATAAAGCAAATGTGTCCTGCATCATACATATGGACAAGGGAACATTCAAACACCAAACATGGAAAGCATGATTTAATAGCCAATGACTCTGCCTAACACATGTACAAATGTTCATAGAAATGAAAAATGTTCAGATGTTCGTAGAGTCGTAGGGGGTGTGTGTCTTAGCTTATTTCATGGGTTTATTAGCTTAATATATCTACTTCAGCTTATGAACCTGTATAATATATAACCTCATAAGCCCTTCATATAAGTTAGGACAACCACCCTCGTAATCCAAAAGTCATGTGTTGTTATATCATTTATTGACCAAAACTTGTAAATGTCCATAGAAAACAAATACCAGAATCTAACCTATCATAAATCAAAATTAACAATTACCTAGCCAAGATGATCATAAAACTCTTATAGAGTGGAAAGTAATCACCAATTTTATGAACACGTCAGATTAAAAAATTCATAATTAGATGTAGTACCAGGAATAGGTCTATAAAGGAGAAAGCAGTCTCATTCGAAGGTTTTAATGTTGGGTTCTTAGCCATATGTGGATTCCAGGGCATTGGCATCATAGGATTGGGTAGCATAGGAAGTCGATGTCTCATTTGGTTATAAGCAGCACTTTCAAGCTGAAACGCGACAGTTTATCCAAGATGATCCTTAACCTTTTGATCAATCATGATTGTAGATTCTCACATTTCCCTGAGAAAATTATAATATGCGACTTAAAAATCAAAAAGATTGTATGTTGTACTTAAAATTGCATGGGATGATATGTTGTGTTTTTAATCACCCTTGCAAAAATCAAAAAGATTGTTTTTAATCACCCTTGTAAAGTGCCATCTGCTTGAGATCCGAAGGGTTCCATGCTGAAAGAAGTATACGACGATCATCTGGATTGTTCTTTATCTTGTCAATAACGTCTAGCAATTGATCAAATCCTTGACCAGTGTAGTCATCATGCATGTTAGTGTAGCTGCAAATAAGAATGTTTATAAGTATTTTATTGAGTTTTTAATCTAAAAAATGAACTTATTTATGTAAATTTCCAAACTTGCACCAAAGTATCTCCACTGAAACCCATATACCGGTCCTAGGTCACCTTCTTCTCTGTCCACCAAGCCAATACTGTACATGAACATAAAATAACATTAGACAAAAATGTATATATTTGTTCCAATTGAGAAGTAAAAGGTGTGAACTTGCCTATCCAGATAGCTTCTGGATGCATTACCATCCCAGATATGAATGCCCTATTCTTGCAAAACCTGATGATCGAAGTCATGAAGAACTCAAATATACATACCAACACAGCTTATGACTATACATAGGGTGATGGCCTTTCACATTTTCACAATCTCATATTGAGCTGGAGAAATGTCCGATATTGTTTTTGGATACCATAGTTTATGCATGTTTGTTGTTATTTAATTCATACAAAAACAACAAATATAAATATAAAATATAAAACAGACTAATTGTTTTAAACAGAAAAGTAAGATGCAGGGGAATATTGATGGAACCACTGAAATCAGGTATTTTTAACTCTAGCGTTGTCATCAGAAGTGTAAGGGAGATTAAAAGGGTCTACAGATGACTTCAAAAAGGAATAACTGATCTGAGATACGTGGATATAAAACCCTCTAGAAGCTGCTTCTGCTTTACAGTCCTAAATTATGACTAATTTGCATGTTTTCGTCTAGAGCTACTGACGAATCGAGTTTCATGTGTCTTTGCACTAACACTTTATTTAACGTGATTATATGAGACCTCACATTCTCTGTGTCTTCAAGTTTATTCGGGTCGTAGTCCATAGATGCAGTACTTTACTCAAACACCTTACTTGGACGGGCACGGAATCGAAACACTTGCCCGTACATCATTTGTCTCACTTCGGTTTAATATTATCTTAAAGTTTTTTTTTTTAGATCTTGATCCATAGGAAGATTTCATGATCCCGTGTTCAAGTACCCCTTCTTCGTCATCAGAATTATCATTGCCCGCTTCAACCATCTCATCCTCATCTACAACTTTATATGCAATGGGTCAATTTGGGCATACTAAATTACCAATATTGGGATTGAAAGTTGCCTAAATAGTTGAACTATTGTTATAATGACATCAAAATTGTTGTACCCTTTTACAAACTATTTATATACTATAATGACATGTTATCCAACCTCGACAGTAAAGAGTACACTCTTATTCAAATATTATGATAAATGACATACCTACATATTGTCAAACATAAATCCTATTTTCATTGATTTTTTTAATTGGTAAGTTGGTACACAATTATTTCAGTTTAAAACGATAAACAACATGTTTCAAAAAAGAAATTCATTCAGGAATTTTATCAAACACTTGGTATGCAAAAATAAAATCAATAAAAAGCATATGAAACTAATTTGTAATTAATCATAACTGAAAAAAGATCGGCAAACATAATTCTATTCAATCAAAACCATAATGAAACGCCTATTCTCAAAATTTCTAGTTAATTTTCCGATATGATTTTGTGTTGATAAAGATGCGAAGCAGATACCTTCAACCATTTTAAATGAAATTGATAGGGTTATTCTAAATTTTGAATCAAGATTCAACATTAACTGATATGGTGATCTTTTAATTCCGAATTAACAAAAATAGAGACCGATTATGTAGGTTGATTTTGGGTTTGATTTTGGAAGCGATTGAAATTGATGCTTGATATTAGGGATCTCATTTGGGGCTAAGGAAGGAGTGTGTTTGCGTGTGTTTTGGTGTGACACGTATTTTAAATGTGACAGGCTGGCATATTTTGAGGTTTCCACCTAATTGTTGCTTGCCTAGTGGCATATGTGAGCTGTCAAGATCCTCTGATATATATGTTGGGAGATATTAAATATTGGTAAATGCAAGCAAAAATCCCCGAATACTAGTAAATCCCATAAACGCTTCAAAAAAAACCTCGGCACACCTTGCGTCTTTTTACGCCTCAACTCACGCCACGCCTAAACCCTAAAGCCGACGCCTTGGTGTATTTCATAACTTTGAGGCCACGCCTCACGCCTTGGCACCACCGTGGTGCGCCTTTTAGAACACTTACCGTGTGTGCCGTAAAAGATTCACTGAAAACTATCTTCCTATTTGATTTTATGCATCTAAATAATTTTATCATTCATTTGGTTATTTAATTTGTCCATCATGCAAAACAAATCAAAAGAATTATCTTAATCATTTAAACCTTCTTAAAAGTGTCAAGCAACGCATGCTTTTTCTTTACATTCCTTATATGCTTCAATCATTTTTGTTTTAGCTTGCTCGCGTTTGCAAAGATCACAGTTTTGTCGATAATTGCTTGCGAATGACGCTTACCCTCATCACACTAGTACGATTGACGCTTTCGGCGTCGACTTTTTTATGACGTTGTCGTCGACATGTCCACGGCATTATCTGTTGCCGTCGTCATGTCGACAGGAACATGAAGAAATTTAGAGTTCCACGTGGCAGTCGAATTATCATCAGCCTATTAGAGAGCTCGAATGTGCTAGGTATCAATGACATAAGCATTAATGCATGATTACTGGACATTTAGTGACGTCATATACATCCTGTTATATACTTGTTAATAGATTTTGGTACTTCTTTTGTTGAAATTTTATTGGATGGAAGATTTAACTTTGTTTGGCTAACATAGATGTAGAGGTGGTTGTTGTTGTTGTTGTTGTTGTTGTTGTTGTTGTTGTTGTTGTTGTTGTCGTCGTCGTCGTCGTTGTTGTTTAAGTTTAACTATTGATATCATGTTGTACAAGTGCGAGTTTAGTAGCACCTAATGAGCGTTGATGAAGTTAAAATATACTTCGTAAAGTTTTTTAAAAATGTTTTCCGGATATCCGTATATAAACTTTAAATAATGATTACATGAGTCGTTGTTATAAGTACAATCGCTTATATTTGATATCATTTTGTACAAAATGTGCGAGTTTTGTAGCACGAGCGCTGTCATTGTTATAAGTTAAAATATATCCGTATATAAACTTTTATTTAGGTGATATAGATGTTGAGGTTGATGTTGTTGTTTAACTTTTAACAATTGGTATCATGTTGTACGAAATGTGTGAGTTTAGTAGCACATAACAAGCTAACGAAGTTAAAATATACTCCGTAAAGTTTTGAAAAATGTTTTCAGGATATCTGTATATAAACTTTAAATAATAATCACATGAGTCGTTGTTATAAGTACAATGGCGTATATTTATTACCATATCACTGTAATTCGTGATTAAAATTTGATATTTATATTACCGTTAATAATAATTTAGCCGTATTTAATATCCAAATCCGTGTACGCATAGATTTAACTTTTAAATAGATAACACGAGTCCTTATTTAACATACATAATAAAAAGAATATTTTAATAGATGAAAGTTTAAAACTAATATTTATTTTAAAAATGTTTAATGTATATTAAAACTAATTCGTATATTTATAAAATTTTGTAAATGTAATGGATGAAAGTCTCAAGTTAATAATAATACTCATGTATAAAATTTCATATATATACAGAGGGGATAAAGAATCACGTTTCGCCATCGATAGAACTATACTTGTTATCAATGCACAAAGGTCAAATGCAAAAGAGATGCATAATTGTTACTCCGTAATTGTTATGGACAGCTAATTTTGTGTAAGAGGTAGCTTTTTAGATGTCACTTGCTTGTGAGGTGTCACTTCTCAAATTCATTTCCAATCACTAGTCAAGTTGAGTCATTTGGCCAAAATGGGTACACTTTCACACGTTCTCCTCTGTGATCACAAGTTACACCGCCCTTTTGTTACCGCCGGTTGTCCTCTTTTCGTTGTGCATTCGATGGTGCAGACCACCACACGTTGTGGTTTGCAAGCATTCTCACCTTAAGCTTTAGAACCTAGCTAGCTTTTCACAATAAAGCTATTATTGAATCCATTATTTACAATGAATTATCAAAATAAGTACGTCGAACATCTTTAACTTTTACCTTTTTTACTTCACGGACAATATAAATCTATAAATTAAGAAGAAGTTTAAAACCTTATCTTAGTTCAGAACTCCGTGTTAGGTTGTTTTTTTTTTTTTTTTTTTTAAAGATATTTTATGTCGGATCTGCAAAATCATGTATGCGTGAGAAGAGGTGGATCTGAAGTATTTAAGATACAATAAGTGATAATCAAAATAATAATAATAATAGTAAAAATGTCTACAAAGTTGAAGAGAAAAAAGTCATTTTTAACTTGTATGTCTTAAAAACCAAACACCCTACCAAACACATTTTTTTTTATTTCTTCTTCCGGCTTTCAAACAAAAATGAAAATAAGTGCTTCTTTTGAAAAAACAAACACTAGTTTAGATGAAAAATTAGTCGACAATCTCACATGGTTTTGATATTAAGATTAATAAATTTTCAATCTACACTTCTATTTTTTATTCTTATAACTCATTAAATAACTCACGGGCTTAGCGAACCTTTAACAGGCCAAATAAAAAAACACCCAAGCCCATAAAAAGCCCATCAAACAGGCTCATTAACACAGAAGCTCTAGGTTCCGTGGTGCGGGTATATATTTTGAGATGCTTTACTGCCGCATCTCACACTTTTCTCCCCTTCTTCCAAACGGTAACTTTTTTTCACCGCAGCTTCATAAATAATGCATGTGTTGTTATTTATTTATTTATATCTTGTTGTTGTTGTTGTTGTTGTTGTTATGTATAGTTGTATCACCTTATATTGTATGAAGCATGCATAAAATATTATGTTTTGTAACTTGAAGCTTATTTTACTGAATATTGCTTATTTTGTTGGAATTAGTCATATTGTGCAATCTTATGTCTTTGGTATTGTGACATATTAAGTCTAGGGACTTAATATGTCACTTATTACTAATGTTTGGTTGTCTTACTCTCTTTGACAGGTGAGTAGTATTACAGGGGCTGAAGTGAAACTAGTTGCTATATAAGCTGGATCCCAGCCCTAGCCGTCACTTATCTTTATCTCTCTCAAAATATAATTAGGGTTTTCATCTCATTGTTCTCTGATCTCTTACAGTCTGGTATTCATATTTTGATCATCTTGATCATCTAGTTTAGTTGAGTTTCTTTGTTAAGAGAGTTGTAGTGAGGTTGTTTGTATAACAGTTTCTTGTAGTGAGATAGGTAGAATCCTTCTGAAGGGGACTATCTTTTCTGGTTGTATTTGTTTGGTGAGCACACGTTTTGTGGACTCATCTTCTTGCATATTCAGTTAATAAAAGATTTCACCAAGGGGTGGTTGGCTGGGTGAATCAGCTGTGTTGTGGTTGTGTTGGTATTAGGGTTATTATTTTGACATGGTATCAGAGCCACGGCTTTGATCACCGCTGGTTCTTGATATTAGGGTTTCTGGATTTCATCTCGGTTTTTGGGGGTTTCGTTATTTGAGTGCTATTGGGCTCTTTTGTGACTGATATCTCATCGGCCGTTGTGTTAATCGTTGATTTTGTGGTGATTCTTGGAGGTATCGGTTAGGGTTTCTTCAAACCCTAAATTGTTGATTTGGGGATCTTGATTCTGGTGGTTTATGTGGTGTTACCGGGGCCTTGCTTGGTTACTAACACTCTCGACTAAGTGAATCAAGAGTGTTGGTGATCTGTTTCTTCCGCTGCATATCATATAACTCTGTAAGGTCTTTCTTTCTCTTAATTCCCTGAGTGCTTTAGTTGTAACATCGTAAACGCTGTGGGTAACTTCTTGACCTACCTCCTTGAGAGGTACGGAAACCTGCTCTTCCCACAGACAGGTGTTAAACTGGGCACTTCAGTTGAATTGGGTGTGAGTTTATCTGTATTTGTTAGTTGTTTAACTGCTTCTTGGATATTGTTAGTTAGGTGGTTTCTGTCTAGTATTTCTTGTTTCTTTATTATTTTCTATTATCTTTCTGTTTCTTTATTATTCTCTATATGGCTGAGGTGTTGATTAGTGCTTTAGATGCTGGTAATCCTCTTTACTTGCATTCTAGTGATAGTTCTAGTACTTCCATTGTTCCTTTTAAACTTTCTGGGTCTGATAATTACAAAATGTGGTCTACTGCTATGAAAATTGCTTTAAAAGGAAAAAATAAGATGGGGTTTGTTGATGGGTCTTGTGTTAAACCTGTGACTAGTCCTATCTTATCCCAGCAATGGGAGAGATGTAATGCCATTGTTCTTGGCTGGATTCTTGGGTCTTTGTCCCCTGAGTTGTACTTAGGGCAGGTATATTCAGAAATTGCTTCTGAGGTTTGGGATGAGTTACAAGAAACTTATGATAAGATTGATGGGTCTGTTATCTTTAATGTGATTCACAAAATTAATGGTCTTAAACAAGGTGAATTGTCTGTGCCTGATTATTATCATAAGTTGAATTCCCTGTGGAGGGAATTTGATACTTTGACTTTGTTACCTGCCTGTACTTGTGATGCTCATGAGGGTGTGTTAAAACATAATCAACTTATCAGACTAATGCAGTTTCTTATGGGTTTAAATGAAGTGTATCAACCAATTAGAAGTAATATACTTGCCAGAGACCCTTTACCAGATGTTAAAGAGGCCTTTAATGTTGTCTCTAGGGAGGAGTCTCATAGAGGGCTCCACTCTAACTCTGGATCTAACAGTAAGGTTCAACCTGCTGCTTTTGTAACTAAGACCAATAACAATTCTAATTCTAATAACAACTTTATTAGGAAAAATGGTAATGGTAATGTTAATAGGGGACCTAATCCTAATTTGGTTTGTAAACACTGTGGCTTAATTGGTCATACCATTGAAAGGTGTTTTGAATTAAATGGTTATCCACCTGGTTTTAAAAGAAACCCAAATTTGTCTAAACAATCTGCTGCTGTCAAAAGGTTTAATGCTAATGCAGAAGTGTCTGTTCCATCTACTTCATCTGGTTCTATGACTGGGTCCTTTACCCATGATCAAATGATGAAGCTCTTAAGTCTGATCAATGAGAAACCTTCTGCTAATGTTTCTGCTAGTATGGCAGGTATGAAAGCCACTTTTGTGAATAATAATGTTCTGTTTAACTTGAATATTGATAAATTTTTTTGTGCTAAGTCTGGTTCTGTGAGTTATAATGTTACTCTTGGATGGGTTATTGACTCTGGTGCTAATCAGCATATGACTGATTCCACTAAAAACATGTTTAATGTGGTTGATATTTCTAGTCTTATGCTTACTGTTGGACATCCCAATGGGACTGTTGCCAACATTTCTGCCATTGGTAGTCTGAGGTTGACTACTGGTGTTGTTCTGTTTGATGTTCTTGTTGTTCCTGATTATAATGTTAGTCTTTTGTCTGTTAATAAAATGATCAAGGATAGTAAATTCTTTGTTGGATTTGATGAACATAAATGTTATATTCAGGATTTGAAACAGGACAAGATTGTGGGGACTGGTAGTGAGTCTGGGGGACTCTACTTGTTTGATATGAATACTTATGGTGAGTCCAGTCTTGGTATATGCAACTCTGTGTTTGTTTGTCATGTTTCTAATGAGTTATGGCATCAAAGGCTTGGTCATCCTGCTGACCAAGTCTTATCTGTTTTGGGGAGTCAAATTGGTTTTAAAAAGTTAGATCATGTCTCACCTTGTGATATTTGTCATAAGGCCAAACAAACTAGGGAACCTTTTCCAATAAGTGAACATCAAACTGAATCTGTTGGTGACATTATTCATTGTGATGTTTGGGGTCCTTATAGGGTCACTAGTAAAGATGGTTTCAAATATTTTTTAACTTTAGTTGATGATTTTAGTAGAGCTGTTTGGGTTTACCTTCTAAAATCAAAAGTTGAAGTGACAAATTATATTGAAAGTTTTATAAAACTTATCTTTACCCAGTTTAATAAAAGAATTAAGGTCATAAGATCTGATAATGGAACAGAGTTTGTTAATAATAATTTGTCAAAACTTTTTAATGATCTTGGTATGATCCATCAAACTTCTTGTGCCTATACTCCTCAGCAAAATGGGATTGCTGAAAGGAAACATAGACACCTTCTTAATGTAGCTAGGAGTCTTATGTTTCAGGGGGGGATTCCTTTGAATATGTGGCCTGAATGTGTTTTAACTGCTGTGTACTTAATTAACAGGCTTCCCTCTTCTGTCTTAGCTGGTGCTTCCCCTTATTTTTTAGTATATGGTAAGGATCCTAGTCTTTCTCATATCAGATCTTTTGGATGTTTATGCTACTCTACTATTTTAAATTCAAATGATAAGTTTGATTCTAAGTCTGAAAAATGTGTTCTTATTGGTTTTTCTACTACTAAAAAGGCTTATAAGTTGTATGGTTTGGAAAGTAAATCAGTTTTTTATTCAAGAGATGTAAGGTTTTATGAAACTGTATTTCCGTTTAAAATGAAATCTTCAAGTTTTTTAAATGAATCTGAAAGTGTTAACATTTTAGAATCTAACTGTGATGAAGGTAGAGTAAACAATCTAAACTTTTTTGACATCCAAAGGACTGAAAGTCCCAATGATGAAGAGGGGGACTCTTCTAATGAGGAAGGTAGTAGGATGGTACCTCCAGAAGACTGTGTCAATACAGTAAATAATGGAGGGGCAACCACTGCAACCCAGATAGAAGAAACTATCACCTCTGAGGGCAATAGCCAAAATATTTTTAATGGTGAGGATCATGATCAAATGGAAGCACCACCTAGTCTTAGGAGGTCTAGTAGAAATAGAAGTCAACCTGTTAGGTTTAATGACTTTGTTGTTGGAAGTAATGTTAAATATGGTCTTGAAAAGTATGTGTCTTATAACAATCTTTCCAGAGTTAATATGTGTTTTTCTACTAATCTTAATAAAGCTTGTGAACCTAAAACTCTTGCTGAGGCAAAACAGAATCCTATGTGGAAAGAAGCTATGAATTCTGAAATGGAAGCCTTACATAGGAATAATACTTATGAGGTTTGTGAGCTGCCTGAGGGTAGATTTGCTATTGGTTGTAAGTGGTTATGGAAACTTAAGTACAAGTCCTCTGGAGAGGTTGATAGATATAAAGCTAGACTTGTTGCTAAAGGTTTTAATCAAAGAGAAGGAATTGACTATGAGGAAACTTTTAGTCCTGTTGTGAAAATGGTTACTGTTAGGTGTTTAATTGCCTTGTCTGTTTCTAATAGATGGCCTTTATTTCAATTGGATGTTAATAATGCTTTTTTATATGGTGATTTGTATGAAGATGTATATATGCAATTACCTCCAGGATATTATGATAAAAATGATACTAGAGTGTGTAAGTTGAATAAGTCTTTGTATGGTCTAAAACAAGCTCCAAGGCAGTGGAATGAAAAACTTACTACTGCTTTGGTAGAAAATGGTTTTAAACAAAGTCTAAATGATTATTCTTTATACACTAAGGATTTGAATGGAGTGTTTTTGGCATTATTAGTATATGTTGATGACATTGTTATCACTGGAAACAATGTTGATGAAATTGAAAAGTTTAAAAGTTTTCTAAACTCAAAGTTTATGATCAAAGATCTTGGTCCACTTAAGTATTTTCTGGGAATTGAAGTTTTAGAAAATGATATTGGTATTTGTCTTTCTCAAAGAAAGTATTGTTTAGACTTATTACTTGAGTATGGTTTGTTAGCTTGTAAGCCTGCTGGTACTCCATTACAGCAGAATGTTGTTTTGAGTCATGATGAGACTGAGAATGATAAGTTTTTGTCTAACATGACTGAGTATCAAAAATTGGTTGGAAAACTCATTTACTTATCTGTTACTAGGCCTGATATCTCCTATGCAGTTCATTGTTTAAGCCAGCATATGCATGCTCCTCTTAACTCACATTTCACTGCTGCTCTTAGGGTTTTGAGATATCTTAAACAGGCTCCTGGTACAGGTGTTCAGTTTAAGTATGGTAAAAAGGTTAATCTGTATGCTTTTTCAGATGCAGATTGGGCTAAGTGTCCTATTTCTAGGAAATCTGTGTCTGGTTTTTGTGTTTATTTTTGCAATAATTTGATCTCATGGAAAAGTAAGAAACAAGCCACTATTTCTAGGTCTTCTGCTGAATCTGAGTATAGATGTCTTGCATCTACTACTTGTGAATTGATTTGGGTTATTAAAGTTTTTAAAGATCTTGGAATTGATGACCTGTTACCTGCAAATTTATTTTGTGATAGCAGTTCTGCTATTCAGATTGCTGCTAATCCTGTTTTTCATGAAAAAACTAAGCATTTTGAAATTGATTTACATCTTGTTAGAGAAAAGGTAACTGCTGGAGTCATTAAGACTTTGAAAGTTGCCTCTGCTAATAATGTTGCTGATATATTTACAAAAGGGTTGAGTATTTCTCAACATAAGCAGTTTTGTGAGAAACTTGGGTTGGTGGACTTGTTCAAGCCATAAGCTTGAGAGGGGGTGTTGGAATTAGTCATATTGTGCAATCTTATGTCTTTGGTATTGTGACATATTAAGTCTAGGGACTTAATATGTCACTTATTACTAATGTTTGGTTGTCTTACTCTCTTTGACAGGTGAGTAGTATTACAGGGGCTGAAGTGAAACTAGTTGCTATATAAGCTGGATCCCAGCCCTAGCCGTCACTTATCTTTATCTCTCTCAAAATATAATTAGGGTTTTCATCTCATTGTTCTCTGATCTCTTACAGTCTGGTATTCATATTTTGATCATCTTGATCATCTAGTTTAGTTGAGTTTCTTTGTTAAGAGAGTTGTAGTGAGGTTGTTTGTATAACAGTTTCTTGTAGTGAGATAGGTAGAATCCTTCTGAAGGGGACTATCTTTTCTGGTTGTATTTGTTTGGTGAGCACACGTTTTGTGGACTCATCTTCTTGCATATTCAGTTAATAAAAGATTTCACCAAGGGGTGGTTGGCTGGGTGAATCAGCTGTGTTGTGGTTGTGTGTGACAACCGGCAGTTTAGGGAGCCATTTTAAAAATCCGCATTTCGATATAAGTTCGTTTATAAATTTTTATTTGAAATTTTCATTTCACAACGAACTTGTAAGACCTATTTTATGGATATTTTATTTAATGACGATTATGGAATTCGTGAATTATGTTCATAATTCATTTTTGATTATACGATCGGTGATGTATATTTGAATTCTCACTTGGTACTACGTTGACTTTGGCACTAGGATTACCTAACGTAATTTTATGATTCGTCTTAACGAGTCCGTTATATATTTTAATTAATTACGAGAGGTTCTCGTGTAATATGGAAATATTGAAATGAGTTCGGGTTCGGGCCACGTGTTTTACATTTACCCATATTACCCGCTCAACCGTAATAATATCTTTATTATTATTACTATTATTATTACTCTTATTATTATTATTATTATTACAAAAAGAAAAAAAAAAAAAAAAAAAAAAAAAAAAGATAAAGGGGCGTTTGGTCCGGTTCACACAACACACACAACACAACACTAATTTTTTTTATCTCTCTCACCAACTCTCTCTTCTCCCTATCAACCTAACCCTAGCCGCCGGTTTAATAATCCGACCACCACGGCGCCACCGCCGACCACCACACTAAAATACCACCACCAATCTACTCCTCTCCTTCCCCTCTTTCAATTGGTGTATAATACTTGCCCTAAAACCCTCATTAACACCACCAAATCTTTAATAATCCGTTCGAGTTTTTAGTACTTTACTAGATCCGTTCTTTTGGAGGTCCAAGAAGGTGAGAAGAAGCATTTTTATTGGTTTGGGTGCCACGTTATGGCATGAATCCGTGGCTACACGAATTATTTTGTGTGAATCGAATGGGTTTTCAAATGGAAATGATGTTTTGATGATGATTATCACGTTTGGTATCCGGGTTGTTGTGGGTTGGTCGTTTGGTGATGCGTGGTCGACCCCTAGCCGAGGCCCTCTCCTCGACTTCTTTTGGTTTCGGGTCGATGTGGTCTTTTTGACCCATCTTTCTTGATGGTTGACCACTTGTGGTCATGTTGATTATTTGGTCATGGCTAGTTTGGCCATGGATTGATTAGTTGTTGGTGCTCGTTGGAGCTAACCGAGACCTTATGGTCTCGGGATCATATTTCTTGCGCTCGTACAGCCCCACCGAGACCCTCTTAGGGATTCTCTCGGGTACGGTTCGAGTCTATTGACTCGATAGCTACATGGTTCGACTTTTAAGTCGCGGCTCTTAGCCGAATAATTGTGTTTTGCCGAGTTGACCTTTTGAGGTCGAGTGGATTACTTGATTATTTTTTTTTTTTGTGGTGCTCTTGTGAGCTTAGTGATGGTTGTATGTTTAGTTCGAGTCATCGCGACTTGTAGTATTGAGCCGAGACTCAAGTGAGTCGAGGGCTCGGGTCGGCTTGGTAAACCGACCCACACATTAACTTTGTTAATGTTATAATTTTGTATAAATGTGAACTTGTTGATACTTATTATTGTTATTGTTATTTTGTCGCGGTATTATTTCTCGGCCGAATACTTTGGGCCGAATTGGAATGGACATTGGATATTGTTATTGGTTTATATTGTGAAGTTGTTGGCGATTGGGATATGATATGAGGACCGGTGATGAGACGGTCGTTAGATGACGGAGATAGGTTAGTTGGGTACCGTAGTCGGACCTTATTGTTGTAGCCCGTGTTTGAGATGGTGTTTGGACGGAGATTGGTTATTTTATGACTTTTGCTCGTTATTGGACTTGGACAATGAGCCGAGAGTCATGACTCGGACATATGACCATTTCGTGTAACTCAATAAATATTAAAAATAAAACGAGAATAATAAAACTCGTAATAATAATTATTAGTAATATGAACGTTTATACGAAAGTATATACGTGAATAACGTATATATAACTATATAAACGCGTATATTAATAATAATAATAATCACGAGTCGTATTATAAATAATACGATTAGATACATATTAGGCTACGAAAGTGGCGTAATATTAATTAAACGTATTATTATTATTAGAAATTGTGTTATAAACGGGAAACTCCCGACAATTATGAAACGTTTAATAAAAAGTCGTTTTGGATATATAACGAATAAACTTATTGAGTTAGGCGAAATTGTCGTCACTCGGGTCCAGGTAAGTTATTATTTGCGACATTCGTGTTGTCTCGGATATATGACGACTAATATAGACGTTTTCTATAAATAAATAACCACCCAACCGTAAGGTTGAGTCGGGTTGTTTGATTATATGAAACGAATATATTAGTGGGCATCGTATCCTACGACGCCCATAGGTTGTAGTATATGTAAAGGGTAATAGATTGCGAGTGTATATATCGGGAAATCTGGCCAATTTGACGATATATACGAGGAATTTATTAAACTATGATATATACTATATAGTAATTATGTGCTATGTGCTTTATATGTGCCTTAGATTGGGTGTAATCTTGGAACGGTATATTACGTAAATAAATGCGAGGATTATCAAATCGACGGATTTGGTAAACTTTGGCGATTCATTTAAATGATATATTGGGCTAATATTAGATCTATAGTTTATTATATGTTCTATGTGCGATCTTATTGGTTTGTTTTGAGTCGACCCACCACCCGTATGGATACCAAACGCAAATACACCAAACTAATACGAAATGGATTTTCGGTAATAAAACGGATTCTCGTCCGGGTTTGGGAATATTATATATTTGAGGAAATGATTTCTGAAAGAGTTAATATTGTTAGGTCGTGCCAAGTCCGTAGTTGCTGTTTCGTGAGTTATCATACATCTTATTGCTACCTACCTCGTCTTGCTATATTTCTGGACTTGAGGTGAGTCATAGCCCCACTTTTTACTCTTGAACTATGTTTTCAACGATTGGGGTGAGAAACGTGCAAATCATTTTACGTGGACTATTATCGCTTTTATATGTTTTCTAAACTTGCTATGCGTATGGACTAGGACCTATAGTCAGCTTTAGTCACTTCTTATGTGTACTATTCAAGGTTGGCTTATTTGTTATTGTCAGCTTTAGTCACACGGTTAGTGTGTACTATTCAAGGTTGGCTTATCTGTTATTGTCAGCTTTAGTCACACGGTTAGTGTGTACTATTCAAGGTTGACTTATTAGATACTGTAGTGTGCACCTATAGGTTATTAATACGTCGGAGGTTATCCGAGTATTTATTGGTATTGCGGGGGTTACCCGAATACTTATGTGGTTACGGAAGGGTATCCGTGTGTTTTGGTTATTACGGAAGGGTTTTCCGTGTGTTATGTTGAGAGCGGAGGGTATCCGCAGGCTTTTAGCGAATCCTTAGTCTAGCTAGCAAGCGTTTTGCGTACATGTCCACTATATTATTAGTTGAATTTAAACCTATGATCTCACCAGCGAAAGCTGACTTTTAGCACGTTTTCTCAGGTAATTAAGTATTGAGGTGCATGCTTGGATTGGGAGGCTCGGCTGTGGCACACGGTTATGGATCTATATTTTCTAAACTCTGATAATTAAATTTGGACCTATTGTTATTTTATTTTGGGCCTAACTCTGAATGATGTTGGGATAAATGTAAACCTTAAAACCCCGTATTAGGTTGTGTTTTTACTATGTTTACTTTATCTCGTTCTATATTGTCTTGTGTTGGATACCAATCCCCGTAGCACCCCGAAAGCTTGTTGAGTCTTCCGCTGTATCAAATTTTGGGGGTGTTACAGATTGGTATCAGAGCCAAGGTTATAGAGAACTAGGTAAATAAACGCCTAAACTATAACCGTATTTTTATAAGAAAATGATCCTTGACTACCGCCCGCCAGCCCGCCAAGCCGAAGCATCTTCTATTATTTGAGGTATTATGAGATATTTGAGATGATTTGAAGTTTATGGATTTTAGTATTAAGATGGCGTTCTTGAGGATTTATATGGTCTATATGTTTTATAAACATTTTTAGAAATGCGGTCTTTGAAATTCTTTTATTGAGATTATATGGTACTATTTGATGTGCATATTTGGTACGATTTTATGAGTTGTGATTTAAGTTGTTTTGAAATACTTACACCTACCCTACGCCGTTGTCACAGACTATGGCCTCCCATATGCCTGATGTCGTTGAGGACATCCTTACTGCACCAGTTTTACCTGCACAGTTCACTATGGCATCTGATGACCCTTACCAGATGGCCATGTCTACAGCTGTTGTGTCACAGGCAGCTTCTACTTCAGCACTACCTGCTGCATCTACGCAGGGACCCTCATCTTCTCTAGGGCTCCCTGGTACATCGAGGCAGCTTACTCTTCATCAGGCCTTGGCTCGTGTGGCACCACGCTTTGCCCACCGAGCTACTGCACGCATGTCGGTACGCCCTACTCCATCACCTTTACAGATTGATGCTCATTCTCTTCTGTCTAAGGCGCCACCCACATCATTGCGTCGTCGTCCTAGATCACCTACTACATCTTCACATGGTTCACCTAGTAGGAGACGACGAGTGATGAGGTACTCTCCCGATGAGGAGGAGGAGTACGAGGGTGAGGACGAGGCTGATGACCCTGAGCGGGAGGATGACCCTCAGGAGGCTGAGCATGGTGATGATGATGACCCTGAGGAGGAGGATGACCCTCAGGAGGATGAGATGCCTGATGATGATGATGAGTTAGCACCACCAGCTCAGGCTGAGGAGCCTGATTCACCTGTGCACCCGATTGAGCCCGATTCACCTGATCATCCGTTCTTGTTTGAGTTGCCACCTGGTAGTCCCGTTGAGTCGAATGCATCGTCTGAGGTTTCTGCTGAGCATGCAGAGTTGGGTGAGGTTGGCAGGTTGTGGACTCAGATGACGGCTCTTGGTGAGAGAGTTACTCATATATCTGAGCGGATTGATAGAGTGACTGTTGAGTTTATTGGGCAGTTGAGGGTTGATATGGTTATGGCTGAGAGGAGGGTTACAGAGATGAGGAGAGTTTTGATGGAGGTACATGAGCATATCGATAGTATTCAGCGAGGGTTTATTACTACTCGTGAGGCCGACCGCAAGCTTTGGCAAAGGAATGCCGAGCTAGAGAAGGAGGTGGCTGACCTCAAGAGAGACCGAGACACCCATAGCGTGGAGTTAGGATCGTTATGGAGGGATCTTGATGGCTTGAGGCAGGAGTTGAGGATTCTCCGTCAGCCCCGTGGTTAGTTACTTGAGTTATATTATCTTGTTGCTTTCTTAGCCGAGGAGTGTTCGGTTAGAAAAGCTAGTTATCATATTTTGATGTATTTTGTTTGGTATTCGTCTCTTTTGGAACGATTAGTATGTTTGGTGTTATCCGTTGGTTGGAACGATGTTAGATCGCTATTGTATGATTGATGGTTGTTAGTATATGATATTATGTGATTTTGGGTGTTATGGAAATTGAGTCCTTATTCGCTTATTATTACATAGCGTGTCGTTGCCATTCTTCCTATGACTTGATTTCATTGAGATGTTTTGTTGAGCATGTCGATAAGTTCTAATGGAGATTCATGAACTTGTGTGATGTTACAGATCAATGGCACCCCGTCGAAACCCTGTTAGGTCTACTAGGACTGGTCCTGCTGTGACTACTCCTACACCTGCTCGTCGAGGTCGTCGACCTACTCGAAATGTTGAAACCCCTACTTCTGACAACTTGGACACCACTAACCGTAACAACAGGAATCAAAATGTTGATGTTCAGGGAGACAATGGTCATGTTCCACTTAATGCACCTACTGTGGATCAAGCAATGATCAACCAACTCGTGGAGCAAAGAGTTGCTGAACTACTTGCTGAGTCAAATCATTCCAACAATTCTGCTGGAACTTTTCCACCTGTTCGTGCTAATGGATGTCATTATAAGGAATTCAAGATTTGTGGACCCATTGAGTTTGGTGGAAATGAAGGAGTGGTTTACTTAGTTAGGTGGATTGAGAAGACTGAGTCAGTGTTTAATGTCAGTGGTTGTGCGGAGAATGCAAAGGTAAAGTTTGCTTCTTTTACTTTCAAGGATGAAGCTTTGACTTGGTGGAACAACTACCGAAATGCAGTTGGGAGTGATGTAGCATATGCTATGACCTGGGAACAATTTAAGTCCTTGTTGATTCAGACTTATTGCCCAAGGAATGAGGTCAAGAAGCTAGAGATTGAGTTTTGGAATCACAAGGTGAAAGGTAATGATATGGCGACTTACAATCGTCGTTACCAGGAGTTAGCCTTGTTGTGCCCTGACATGGTGAAAACCGAGACTCAAAAGATTGAGAGGTATACTGATGGATTGCCTGTAGCTACGAGGAATGATGTAATTTCTGCTAGGCCTGCAAACATCCATGAGGCAATCACAATTGCTCAACAACTTATGGATTCGTTGGAATTAGAAGAAGCTGATAAGGAGAAGAATGGAAAGAGAAAGAGAGATCGTCACTCTAAGAGTAATGATCACCGAAGCAAGAGACAAGCTAAGGCTTATGCTATTGGGAATGGAGACAAGAAGAATCAGAACGGTGATGCACCCAAGTGTGATCGTTGCCATCAGCATCACATTGGATGGTGTAGTGTGAAATGCCAGAATTTCTCAAAGAAAGGACATACAGCTAGGGACTGTAGAGCTCGACCTCTTGCAATGGTTCAAGCTGCTCCTGAGATGAGAAACAAGGCAGATGTTACCTGTTATGGATGTGGAAAGAAGGGACACTATAGGAATGAGTGTAGAGAATCGCGGAACCGCGGGAATCAAGGCTCGGGTGGTAATGGGTACAATTATGGAAACCGTGGAGCTGGAGGAAATCGTGGACGACAAGATAATGGGGACCAACGTGTGGAAGCTGGAGCTGCTCAAGGAAGAGTGTATGCGCTCGGGAACGAGAGAGGAGAAGATCCGAACGTCGTTACTGGTACGTTCCTTCTCAATAATCGTTATGCTTCCATACTGTTTGATACTGGTGCCGATAGGAGTTTTGTGTCCACTACATTTGCACCCTTACTAGAGAAACCCCCGATGGCCTTAGGAATTGGATATGATATTGAGTTAGCTAATGGAAACATAGAAAGGATTAATACCATCATTCGCGGTTGTACATTAAATTTCTTGAACCACCCTTTCAACATAGATCTTCTACCCGTCACGTTAGGAAGTTTTGATGTAATCATTGGTATGGATTGGTTGTCGAAGTATCGTGCTCACATACTTTGCGACGAGAAGATCGTGCGTGTACCATACGGAAAGGAGGTCCTAAATATACTAGGAGACCGAAAGGATTCTAGGAGCCCATCCCGATTAGCGGTGATTGCTTGCACTAAATTACCGAAGCTAATAGAGAAGGGATGTTATCTTTTCTTAGCTCAAATTTCTGAGAAGGGAGAGACGAAGAAAAAGGAAAGGTGTATTGGAGATGTGCCTATAGTTCGTGATTTTTCTGATGTATTTCCCGATGATTTGCCGGGAATCCCACCGACTAGACAAGTGGAGTTTCAGATTGAGTTGATACCCGGTGCTGCACCTGTAGCACGAGCGCCTTATCGTCTTGCACCTACCGAACTGGAAGAATTGTCGAAACAATTGGCGGAGTTAGCCGAAAAGGGATTCATAAGACCAAGTTCTTCACCTTGGGGAGCCCCAGTCTTGTTTGTGAAGAAGAAGGATGGATCGTTTCGTATGTGTATTGACTATAGAGAGTTAAATAAGTTAACGGTGAAGAATCGATACCCGTTACCTAGAATCGATGATTTGTTCGATCAACTCCAAGGATCAAGTGTGTATTCGAAGATCGATTTGAGATCGGGATATCATCAACTTCGAGTTCGTGAGGAGGATATTCCGAAAACGGCTTTCAGAACCCGTTACGGGCATTACGAGTTTCAGGTGATGCCGTTTGGGTTGACTAACGCACCAGCAATATTCATGGATCTCATGAATCGTGTGTGTAAGCCATACTTGGATAAGTTCGTGATTGTATTCATCGATGACATTCTGATTTATTCAAAGAGTGAGAAAGAACATGAGGAGCATTTAAGACTCATTTTGGAATTGCTCAGGAAGGAGAAACTTTATGCCAAGTTTTCGAAATGTGAATTTTGGATTCCGACCGTACAATTTTTGGGTCACGTGATTGATAGACAAGGAGTCCACGTGGATCCTGCAAAAATTGAAGCAATAAAAGATTGGGCTGCACCTACAACCCCAACCGAGGTTCGTCAATTTTTGGGTTTAGCTGGCTATTACCGAAGATTCATAGAGGGATTTTCGAAGATAGCTAAACCATTGACCAAATTGACTCAAAAGAGTGTTACGTATGAATGGGGAGATAAAGAAGAGGAAGCATTTCAATTGCTTAAGAAAATGTTGTGTAGCGCTCCTATCTTAGCGTTACCAGAAGGTAACGAGGATTTCGTCGTCTATTGTGACGCCTCACATAAAGGTTTAGGAGCCGTATTAATGCAACGGGAGAAGGTGATAGCTTATGCTTCCCGACAGCTCAAAAAGCATGAGAAAAACTACACTACCCATGATTTGGAACTCGGTGCTGTGGTTTTTGCTTTAAGGATATGGAGACATTACTTGTACGGAACCAAGTGTGTTGTATTTACTGACCATAAAAGTTTACAACACATCTTGAATCAAAAAGAGCTCAACATGAGACAACGACGTTGGATCGAGTTGCTAAGCGATTATGACTGTGAAATTCGCTACCATCCTGGTAAAGCAAACGTTGTTGCTGATGCTCTTAGTCGAAAAGAAAGGATACCACCATTACGAGTTAAGTCATTGGGAATGACTATAGTATCGCCATTACCATCTCAGATACTCGAAGCTCAAACGGAAGCATTGAAAGCAGAGAATAGATCTGCCGAGAACATATTTGGGATGGCTGATAATGAGAAAGGATTTGTTAAGCGTTCGGATGGATTGTTATGTTTTGGAGATCGGATTTGGGTACCGTTATATGGAGAAATTCGAGAATTGATTATGCATGAGTCGCATAAGTCAAAGTACTCCATTCACCCTGGTTCCGATAAAATGTACCAAGATCTTAAGAAGTTCTATTGGTGGCCAAATATGAAGGCAGAAATAGCGTCGTACGTTAGTAAGTGCTTGACATGCGCCAAGGTTAAGGCTGAACACCAGAGACCGTCAGGACTGCTAACGCAACCAGAACTTCCAGTCTGGAAATGGGAGCGGATTACTATGGACTTCATTACCAAATTACCGAGGACAGCTAGCGGTTGTGACGCTATCTGGGTAATTGTGGACCGTCTGACAAAGTCTGCTCATTTCTTAGCTATTAGTGAAGATGATAGTGTGGATAAGCTTGCGAGGTTATATGTGAAGGAAATTATTTCGCGTCATGGAGTTCCGATATCTATTATTTCGGATCGTGATAGTCGCTTTACGTCAGCTTTGTGGCGATCACTACAAACGGCTTTGGGGACGAGGCTTGATATGAGTACTGCATATCATCCCCAAACCGATGGTCAAAGTGAGAGGACCATACAGACGTTAGAGGATATGCTTCGTGCATGCATCATAGACTTTGGTAAAGGCTGGGAGAAGTATTTGCCCCTTGCGGAATTCTCCTATAATAACAGCTACCACACAAGTCTTAAGGCTGCACCATTCGAAGTTTTATATGGCAGAAAGTGTCGTTCGCCTATTGGTTGGGCAGAAGTTGGAGATAGTCAACTTACAGGCCCTGAGCTTATTTTAGAAACTACCGAGAAAGTAGCCCAGATTCGTGATCGGTTGCAAGCCGCCAGAGATAGGCAGAAGAGCTACGCCGATCAGAGACGTAAACCTTTAGAGTTCCAGGTTGGAGACAAAGTGATGCTGAAAGTCTCGCCTTGGAAAGGTGTAATACGTTTCGGGAAACGTGGTAAACTCAACCCGCGCTACATTGGACCATTCTTGATCTTAGAAAGAATTGGGCCCGTGGCTTATAGGTTGGAATTACCGTCTGAACTGAGCAAAGTTCACGATGTGTTTCACGTGAGTAATTTGAAGAAGTGCCTTTCTGATGAAATGCCCGTCATTCCAATGAGGGACATTCGTATTGATGAGAAATTGAATTTCGTGGAGGAGCCGATCGAGATTTTAGATCGTGAAGTTAAACGACTCAAGAGGAGTCGCATTCCGCTCGTCAAGGTTCGTTGGAACTCCCGACATGGACCGGAATTTACGTGGGAACGTGAGGACGAGTTCAGGAAGAGATATCCGAAGCTTTTCACTTCGTAGATGGACATTTTTCCGAGTGAAACCCGGGACGGGTTTCCTTCTGAGACGGGGAGGATGTGACAACCGGCAGTTTAGGGAGCCATTTTAAAAATCCGCATTTCGATATAAGTTCGTTTATAAATTTTTATTTGAAATTTTCATTTCACAACGAACTTGTAAGACCTATTTTATGGATATTTTATTTAATGACGATTATGGAATTCGTGAATTATGTTCATAATTCATTTTTGATTATACGATCGGTGATGTATATTTGAATTCTCACTTGGTACTACGTTGACTTTGGCACTAGGATTACCTAACGTAATTTTATGATTCGTCTTAACGAGTCCGTTATATATTTTAATTAATTACGAGAGGTTCTCGTGTAATATGGAAATATTGAAATGAGTTCGGGTTCGGGCCACGTGTTTTACATTTACCCATAGTACCCGCTCAACCGTAATAATATCTTTATTATTATTACTATTATTATTACTCTTATTATTATTATTATTATTACAAAAAGAAAAAAAAAAAAAAAAAAAAAAAAAAAAAGATAAAGGGGCGTTTGGTCCGGTTCACACAACACACACAACACAACACTAATTTTTTTTATCTCTCTCACCAACTCTCTCTTCTCCCTATCAACCTAACCCTAGCCGCCGGTTTAATAATCCGACCACCACGGCGCCACCGCCGACCACCACACTAAAATACCACCACCAATCTACTCCTCTCCTTCCCCTCTTTCAATTGGTGTATAATACTTGCCCTAAAACCCTCGTTAACACCACCAAATCTTTAATAATCCGTTCGAGTTTTTAGTACTTTACTAGATCCGTTCTTTTGGAGGTCCAAGAAGGTGAGAAGAAGCATTTTTATTGGTTTGGGTGCCACGTTATGGCATGAATCCGTGGCTACACGAATTATTTTGTGTGAATCGAATGGGTTTTCAAATGGAAATGATGTTTTGATGATGATTATCACGTTTGGTATCCGGGTTGTTGTGGGTTGGTCGTTTGGTGATGCGTGGTCGACCCCTAGCCGAGGCCCTCTCCTCGACTTCTTTTGGTTTCGGGTCGATGTGGTCTTTTTGACCCATCTTTCTTGATGGTTGACCACTTGTGGTCATGTTGATTATTTGGTCATGGCTAGTTTGGCCATGGATTGATTAGTTGTTGGTGCTCGTTGGAGCTAACCGAGACCTTATGGTCTCGGGATCATATTTCTTGCGCTCGTACAGCCCCACCGAGACCCTCTTAGGGATTCTCTCGGGTACGGTTCGAGTCTATTGACTCGATAGCTACATGGTTCGACTTTTAAGTCGCGGCTCTTAGCCGAATAATTGTGTTTTGCCGAGTTGACCTTTTGAGGTCGAGTGGATTACTTGATTATTTTTTTTTTTGTGGTGCTCTTGTGAGCTTAGTGATGGTTGTATGTTTAGTTCGAGTCATCGCGACTTGTAGTATTGAGCCGAGACTCAAGTGAGTCGAGGGCTCGGGTCGGCTTGGTAAACCGACCCACACATTAACTTTGTTAATGTTATAATTTTGTATAAATGTGAACTTGTTGATACTTATTATTGTTATTGTTATTTTGTCGCGGTATTATTTCTCGGCCGAATACTTTGGGCCGAATTGGAATGGACATTGGATATTGTTATTGGTTTATATTGTGAAGTTGTTGGCGATTGGGATATGATATGAGGACCGGTGATGAGACGGTCGTTAGATGACGGAGATAGGTTAGTTGGGTACCGTAGTCGGACCTTATTGTTGTAGCCCGTGTTTGAGATGGTGTTTGGACGGAGATTGGTTATTTTATGACTTTTGCTCGTTATTGGACTTGGACAATGAGCCGAGAGTCATGACTCGGACATATGACCATTTCGTGTAACTCAATAAATATTAAAAATAAAACGAGAATAATAAAACTCGTAATAATAATTATTAGTAATATGAACGTTTATACGAAAGTATATACGTGAATAACGTATATATAACTATATAAACGCGTATATTAATAATAATAATAATCACGAGTCGTATTATAAATAATACGATTAGATACATATTAGGCTACGAAAGTGGCGTAATATTAATTAAACGTATTATTATTATTAGAAATTGTGTTATAAACGGGAAACTCCCGACAATTATGAAACGTTTAATAAAAAGTCGTTTTGGATATATAACGAATAAACTTATTGAGTTAGGCGAAATTGTCGTCACTCGGGTCCAGGTAAGTTATTATTTGCGACATTCGTGTTGTCTCGGATATATGACGACTAATATAGACGTTTTCTATAAATAAATAACCACCCAACCGTAAGGTTGAGTCGGGTTGTTTGATTATATGAAACGAATATATTAGTGGGCATCGTATCCTACGACGCCCATAGGTTGTAGTATATGTAAAGGGTAATAGATTGCGAGTGTATATATCGGGAAATCTGGCCAATTTGACGATATATACGAGGAATTTATTAAACTATGATATATACTATATAGTAATTATGTGCTATGTGCTTTATATGTGCCTTAGATTGGGTGTAATCTTGGAACGGTATATTACGTAAATAAATGCGAGGATTATCAAATCGACGGATTTGGTAAACTTTGGCGATTCATTTAAATGATATATTGGGCTAATATTAGATCTATAGTTTATTATATGTTCTATGTGCGATCTTATTGGTTTGTTTTGAGTCGACCCACCACCCGTATGGATACCAAACGCAAATACACCAAACTAATACGAAATGGATTTTCGGTAATAAAACGGATTCTCGTCCGGGTTTGGGAATATTATATATTTGAGGAAATGATTTCTGAAAGAGTTAATATTGTTAGGTCGTGCCAAGTCCGTAGTTGCTGTTTCGTGAGTTATCATACATCTTATTGCTACCTACCTCGTCTTGCTATATTTCTGGACTTGAGGTGAGTCATAGCCCCACTTTTTACTCTTGAACTATGTTTTCAACGATTGGGGTGAGAAACGTGCAAATCATTTTACGTGGACTATTATCGCTTTTATATGCTTTCTAAACTTGCTATGCGTATGGACTAGGACCTATAGTCAGCTTTAGTCACTTCTTATGTGTACTATTCAAGGTTGGCTTATTTGTTATTGTCAGCTTTAGTCACACGGTTAGTGTGTACTATTCAAGGTTGGCTTATCTGTTATTGTCAGCTTTAGTCACACGGTTAGTGTGTACTATTCAAGGTTGACTTATTAGATACTGTAGTGTGCACCTATAGGTTATTAATACGTCGGAGGTTATCCGAGTATTTATTGGTATTGCGGGGGTTACCCGAATACTTATGTGGTTACGGAAGGGTATCCGTGTGTTTTGGTTATTACGGAAGGGTTTTCCGTGTGTTATGTTGAGAGCGGAGGGTATCCGCAGGCTTTTAGCGAATCCTTAGTCTAGCTAGCAAGCGTTTTGCGTACATGTCCACTATATTATTAGTTGAATTTAAACCTATGATCTCACCAGCGAAAGCTGACTTTTAGCACGTTTTCTCAGGTAATTAAGTATTGAGGTGCATGCTTGGATTGGGAGGC
This sequence comes from Artemisia argyi, assembly GCA_030686995.1. Lineage (NCBI taxonomy): Eukaryota > Viridiplantae > Streptophyta > Magnoliopsida > Asterales > Asteraceae > Artemisia > Artemisia argyi. The sequence continues at coordinate 210,232,409 of CM060700.1, forward strand.
TCGGCTGTGGCACACGGTTATGGATCTATATTTTCTAAACTCTGATAATTAAATTTGGACCTATTGTTATTTTATTTTGGGCCTAACTCTGAATGATGTTGGGATAAATGTAAACCTTAAAACCCCGTATTAGGTTGTGTTTTTACTATGTTTACTTTATCTCGTTCTATATTGTCTTGTGTTGGATACCAATCCCCGTAGCACCCCGAAAGCTTGTTGAGTCTTCCGCTGTATCAAATTTTGGGGGTGTTACATTGTGTTGGTATTAGGGTTATTATTTTGACATATTTAGGGTTTGTTTTTAGTGAAACTAGCACTAGTAGCTTATTATTTAGGGTTTGTTTTTGGTAAAACTAGCAGTAGAAGCGTAACGTGATTTTGTGTTGTAACGATTTTTTCTGTTGTAACGCGCGTTTTGGCGTCTAAACGCGCGTTTCGGCGTCTAAACGCCCGTTTCGGTCGGCGTCTAAACGCGCGTTTTGCCGTTTTGCAAAGTAGTTTTTGCTAGATTTTGAACAAAATTCAATTCGTATCAAAGTGGATTTATATTTTCAATGGTAGTTGCTAGTTTCTCTAAAATATTGTGCGTTAAACATGCTCTTAATCACTTCTAATAATTTGATTTTATGCTTTCAGAAGATCACAGGTAACTGATTTTGTATGTGGTTGTATCGTTTTGCTGTAGTTTATGCATTTTAGTGTTGTATTAGAACTTATTTGTTAATTAAGGACTTATAACTGATGCGCCAACTGAAGTCCAGGTTCTTAAAAACGCTCTAAAATATTGTGCGTCAAACATATTCTTAATCACTTCTAATAATTTGATTTTACGCTTTGTGGTCATAGGTGACTGATTTTGTTATGTTATAAAAACAATAACAACAACCTAAACCCTAACTTCAATTTAATTTGTCGACCATAATACAGTATCAATCAACTCAGGTACTTTCAATTTTTCGATTTTTTTTCATACCCTGTTAAAAAAAGATGATTTTTGCTTTGTGGTAGTAGTTTTAAATACTAATGTCTATATACATGATTTTGTGTTTTTATTTTATTATCTTTATGTTGATTAAGATAGGTTACATGGATTTGAATAAGTTTTATAAATTTAGCGGATTTATATTCTTGATTTGTGATAAATTGGTACTGTATATAATTTGTAAAAAGATTGTTTTTGGTTGGTTTTGATACTTATGTTAAGTTATGGTTATGATGATCGATTCTTGTTTTGGGAATGTTTATTATTAGTAATCGATATTGATTTGAATATTTGTTGACAGATGGAAAACAATGAGACCCCGAAACTTGTTGAAGTTCTTATGGTCAGGACAGGTTTCTTTATACATCCTGTATCTTTCCAGGATCATGATTTACCAGAGGGAGCACTGCAGATACTAATCCGGTTGGAATACTTTGACAAATGGTCCTTCGTATGTCTACGGCATGAAACAATCCGCAGCCTTAAGGTCAAAATCTTGCACCAGACAGGTATTGCCCTGAGGAGGCAAAAGCTCTTCTTTGCTGGAGTAGAGCTCATGGACAACCACCGTACCTTTTCCGACTACAACATCCCTTGTAGGTCCACCATTGATCTTGTGCAACAACCTATAAAAAAGATAATGATATATGTTGGGACCTCCGATTGTATGATGCCTATGTCTGTCGATACCCGCACCACCGTTAAAAGAGTAAAAGCCTTGTTCCATTACGAGAAAGGTATCTCCACTGACCAACTAAGGCTGGTATACGCTGGACGCGAGCTTCAGGACAGCCGCACCCTTGCCTACTACTACGTCAACTCCGGGGATGCCCTCCGCCTTGTTGACGATACAACATGGACGAGGGGAGTTTTCCAGATAATATTTGTCGTGACTTCCACCGGAAAAGTCTTCCAACTTCGAGTGAATAGCTTATGCACCATCAACGATCTCAAAGCCAAGATTCAGGACCATGAAGGTATTCCTGCACACTTGCAGACACTGTTTTTGCCCGAAAAGCGGCTCCAGGATGGCTCTACTCTTGCAGACAACTACATCGAGCATGAAACCTTCATCCATTGTCTATTTTCAGGTTCTTCAAAACCTCTTGTCTTTGCCGTTCTAGCTTTTTTATTTTTTATTTGTTTTTTTAACGAAAATCCTTTGTTATCTAATTTAAGATTATTGCAGTTAGCTTTGAAGGCAACAACATTCGAGGACCAGAATGAAGCTATCAAAAGAGGCTCATGCTTGTCGGGAAGGGCGAAGGCTAAGGCTGTGGATGTATTTATTATGAGCTACTTTCTTGTCTATCAACTTTTGCTTATTAATATAAAAGTGATTTGTCCTTGTGTTTTTAGAACTGCAATACGTTTGATGACTTTAGCATCCATTGTTAGTGTATGGTAAACTTTACTATCAGTTTGTTTCAATCCATTCCCTGCTTACTGCTTGATTCTCATAAATACCAAAAAAAATCTAAATAAGAGAATGAATCCAAAATATTATTTTCCTTGGTATACTCGGTTACAGCGTAATTGTATGTCAGTTCCAAAATAGTTGTTTGTCTTTCTTCACAATAGCTCATTATCGCCCATTTGTACTATGTTGCCTTGGCATGTGTTTATAGAGACCAATTTTGATTAGGTCATTAACTGTCGAAACGGGTAGAAGAACGAGCTTTAAAAAGTAAACGGGTCAAAATTGGTTCACGGCTTTGACTTCAAGCCCTTCAAAGAAATTTTGCAATGCCAAACTGAAGCCTTGGGCCAATTTGGTAAATTTTAATCTTTCAATTTCTGTAGGATGATGAATTGCATTTTGTTAACTATGTTGCAAACGGTAAACCGGGGAAAAAGAAACCTCTCAAGCTGATCGACCTTGAGTAAGTCCATGTATATGTACCTGCACATGACCTGTAATGTCAAAACGCAACACGAAAGGTTGTTAATCTTTTTGATGCAAGTGAATATTAGCTGAATTTAAATTGTGGGTCGACCCGGCTGTCATTGGGGTATTTGAAATAAAAAGTTTTTGCACACATTATGTCAGAATAGAAAGTTACTGCATTGGGTTTTAAAGGAATTCGTAAAAAAGTTTCTGCATCAATTAGAAAGATTTATAAGCTGGATAAAAATTGTGGCCATTGTGGGTCAACCCGGCTCAGTCAGTTTTATGTCATAATTGAATAATAACCCATAGTCCCATACCAGAAACATGATACATTTTCACCCATACTAGATAAATCGCTCATTATAACCCATACAAGATAAAATGCCCCATTTTACCGCATACTATTAAGTGACTTTTTAATCCCTTTTTAACCTATACTATAGAAAATGACCCATTTCAGCAAAATAGTGGTTTCAAACCTTGCCATAAAAATGACCAGTTTCAACCTATACTAGAAAAGGGACCCGTTGTAACCCATGCTAGAAAAATGACCAGTTTCGACCCTTGCCAAAAAAAGACCCGGTTCAACCCATAGCACAAAACTGACCAGTTTCAACCTATACTACAAAAATGACATGTTTCAACAGGATATCTATTTTTTATTAGATGTAATTGGCAAAGTAGTTGAGTCTCCAGAATTAGACAACAATGCTGCAAACGGTAAACCGGGGAAATAAGGAACCTCTCAAGCTGATTGACCTTGAGTGAGTCCATGAATTTGTTTTTAAAAATAGGTGGCTTCTCTTAAACTAACTGTTATTAGGCAGTGAGTTTAATATACGTACTTGTACATTTTTCCTTACATTAATCTATCCTATTTAGGGGCATGAAACTTAATTGTATGCTATGGGGTGATTTGCCGAACTATAATTGAGTGTAACTTACATGTTGATGTGTGAGAAGGTGGTGTTCTGTGTTACGTAGAAGATCATTAGTTGGTGTTAATATGTTGTGATTCAGTAGAATTTTTTTTCCCAAGACCTGTAATGTCAAAACGCGGCAGGAAAGCTTGATGTTAATCTTTTTTATATAAATTACTATTAGCTGACTTTAAATGATCAAATAGTAGTATAAGGAACGAAGTTATAAAAACCAACCATTTTGTGTGCGATTTAGAAACATGGCACTATTTCTAGCTGTTGTCATGGCGCAAAGTTGTTGCACTGTCCCTATACACAATACATAAATTTAAGTCACTAAAGTGGAGTAATAAAGAATTCTTCTTCCAACAATTTAAAGGTAATGTGAAGTGATGTTTATTTACCATGACGGTAATTTACCTTGGAACGGTGTTTGTACATTTTTTTAATACATTAATCGATCCTATTTAGGGGCACGTAACTTAATTGTATGCTATAGGGTGATTTTGCTGAACAATTTACAGAAATTTTTGAAATTGTGAAACTATATGGGACTGGTTATTGATGGGATTGTGTTGCTATTTGAAAAGCTTAATCAAACAATTGGTCATGATCACATTGATATACCCAAATACAATTGGCATTTTGTTTGCGCACAGGTCATGCGTTTGTGTTTCTTTTTTAAAAAAGGTATTAATCTGGGATAAAATGCAGATAAACTTTATTTTTATGGTTTGCCAAACACTGTTGTCTTATTTTTCCGCGTTTTGCAAACACAATAATAGAATAATGCCCTTGAAACCACTATTCCAATCTTTGTTGGAGTATATTAATAGAACATGATGGAAACTTCATCCTTAGTACCCCTGAAAAGCGTGACGACCTGTTCCCTAAACTTTGCATCAATCATCAGTTGTTTCATTTACCCAGAGTTGCGGGTATAAATTGCAATTCATTCCCAAACACCATGCTTCAATACATTCAACAGGCCGGGTCATTATGGACAATTACAAAAAGTGCATAGCTATTTTGTGACATTAACCCTTAGTTGAAAGGACAAAATTTGCAAGAACTGATAAGTTCAGGGACGGCTAATGTAACTGTTTTGTAAAAAAGACGAAAAGTGCGATCGTGTGAAAACCACAAGGACAAAGTTTGTAATTTACGCTTACTTTGGGATTGCTTAATTGAGCTTTATACAGTTTAAAAACCTGTTATTTACTCTAGCAGTCTAGCTTACATTATCGCCATCACTTTAAAAGTCAAACTAGTGACTCGAAACAGTGAACAATGTCGCAACGCCTTTATAAGTCCTCAATGGTTTGTTAATGGCTCAAGCAACAATAGGCTCTCTTATTGCCACTGTGAAAGGGAAAAACGGTGTGTTTTACTCGAGAAAACAACCCATTTAACCATTCATAATATATGTTTCTAACAACCAATTCACCTACAACAAATTTTAAAAAGTTTACACAACGACCAAAAAGGTTCAACCAGGGTAGAGGTAGAACTTTTGCGGTTTAAAGATAAAATAGTTTACACAATGACCAAAAAGACAGAGGTTCTATTTCTCAAGCTCAAATGGCAAATGTTAATTTGGAATATCGGGAGTAAGATGTCTTTAACCACACATCATCTGCATTCTTCTAAAATCATACTTTAGTAGCCCAGGTTGCTTATAGAATACAATATCAACACGAATACTTTCTAATAGCTATGTGAATTAGTGCCAATTCGGCAATTCAACCTTGTGTTACTAAATTTTGTAGCTTTTGTTTATAGGGTCTGTTGCTGGTGTGTACTTCTACATTATCTCAGACATCATTTTGATATTAGTAACTAGATAAAGATGTTGCATACATACACAGATAGTTCTAGTGAACACTTACTAGTAGACAATTTAAATGAAACAAGAGAATGAGATAATACTTCAAGTAAAAAGAAACCAAAAGGAAAGTAAAACAATATACTACAATACTCGACTGCAGATGAACAATAATGAGGAATACTATTTTTTCTTTTTTAACCTCTGAGTTACAGCTATTAATAAATACTTAATGCATCATAATTGTTGTCATTTACTAAAGATGATTAACAAAATTCCATAGATGACAGGTCTCTTTCCCTCTACCGCATGATGTTCAAAACCTGAAAGGCATGTGGAAAAAATAAGCTTAGTACATGGCGAGTTCATAACTTCTATTGAAATTTGTAATACACATGTTCAACGAAAAGTCAATCTTAAGAATACACTGAGATGGTACTCATAGTAAACACTGAGTTCATAGTTTATCTTTAACAGGAAATTCAGAACTGGAGAATTTGCAGGTGCTTCTCAATTCAACAAAGTACTTTTTAACCTTAGCTGCTCATTATTACTGTCAAAGGGTGATAATACTCAAAGAGTGACAGAAAGATCAAATAGAGAAACTCAACCATCACGTCATAGATGCTACAATATTCACATAGTATAAATCAAGAGGACTGATCACGCCATCAATTCTAACATGTTCTCACCAACCAGAAAATCCTAGAGAGGCGTTTGCTATGCATAAAGAAATCACTATAGGTTTGGGTATATATTCCTAACATATTGAGTTTGTTTAATGACATATACAAATACAACACCAATGTATTCCTCAAATACAGTACTATTTAGATTGTTTATTAGATGCACAAAACCATAACTAAACAAAACAAAATAATAATGAAGACAATGACTCAAGAAGGGAGAAACGAAGATGATGAGAGACGAATTGAGATCGATGGTGACAAACCCACACACCACTACAAATGAGGAGATGACAAATGGATACTGATTGAATTGAATCAGAAATTGCGGCTGTGATGACAACGGCGAGAATGAATATGAAAGTAACAATGACGATGTTCGATGATGAGGGAGAAGGGTAGAACGTGAGGGGCAGAGTAGTTAAACAATGAAGTAATATGGAAATGAGATATAAGCACAGCTCTGACCCAGGTTTGGATCTACTGGTCTCGTTTCCTTTTATATTCCAAGGCCTGTTTGCCAAACACTTAATAACAGCTTTGTATGGGAATGAATCCATTCCCACACTCATATACCAAACACCTCCTTAAGTAGCTGTGGAGGGCATTACACCAACTTGCTGCCTTGTGGTTTTTTATGTTGGCTGCATTGACTGGGTCACTGGGTGAATAGGGGCTTTTTGTGATCCACATCAATCATAATTCTTAATAACGTGCTACTACTTACTAAGGGCAAAGTTAATTCCAAAACTTACTACATGAGCATGCTTCTTTAATCTTAGAGGATATACATTAACAGCGCCAAAACTGGTTTTTGTTGAACGATAATAGTTTAAAATTTGAACTTGTATAGTGCATCCATTTATTTATACACAATTGTTAATGGGCATCATAACAAACCGAGCAATTAGTGTTCAGTACTCTCCAAACGTTCTGTTATCAAAATAGAGTTTGATCATATAAATCAAGAGAACAAATCGAGCAATGGAATAGCTAACACTATAACTGAGCACGTAAATCATACATGAAACAGAAAGCTGAATCACACATTAGCAAAAGATGGAATGAACTGAAAGCATCTAATAAGATGTTCATTTGGTCCCAAATCAGAGATTGTGCTGAGAGTCTTTGACACGAATTTGTATTGTACAACCTTTTTACCTAATTGCAACACAAGAAAAGAATCTTCTTCTTTTTCTCCCAAAACAATACAATGAATAAGTTCTTGAATACTCCACCTTCTAGGAAACGGCTTGATAATGCCATCAAGATTAACGATGTACTTGATAGACCATTCAGAATACACGTTCCCCTTCTCATAAATAGTAAAATGTCGGGAATGAGCATGATCCTTACCAACAAGGAGCAAACAACCACGAGACTCAAACAGCCTACATTCCTTCACCCTATCTAAGGTTAAAGGGGGGGGGGGGGGGGGGGGGGGGGGGGGGGGGGGGGGTTCATAAGGCTGTTAAAACCGAATGCTCATTCATGATATCTAACTTGAAAAACTTGCCCTCAAGATTTAGCCAATAAATGGCATCATTCCAATAAACTCCATCCTTGAAATAATTTAAACTGCTGCATTCGGGAAATTGATGCCCACAAAGACTCCAATTGCCCGTTTCTGAAGAGTAAGTGTGTATTCGAACTCAAAAATCATCAACATAATCATCATTATCAACTAGTTCACCATAAATTAGTTTATAGTGAGGTGATTTAGTAGGATCAAAAGCATTTTTCAAAACACCCGCATAAAAATTGTTATAATGTGTCACATTATCGGGTTGTGGAATCAGCTTGAACATATTAGTAATGGATGGATTGTATACATATAACTTGCCAGAATATGTAAGACATACAAGCAAACCATTGCATGCATGCAAAATCTGAATATGTCGTACCTCTGGGCCAAAAGTGAATTTGGTGGCAACTAAAGAAGATGTGCAGATCGAAATGCGTACATCCAACGGCACAAAATCATAACTGAATGAACTAGAATAATACTCGTCTGAATACTTTTTCAGAAAGAGACCAGAATGCGGGTCGAGGTTACGGCGAAAAGTGACATTAGCGTCTTTGATAAGAGATAACCAGTGTTTGTATACGGATTTAAACAAAACAAGTGAAAGAACAGGTAACCTGTCTAAGATTTCGGTTAAAAGATCGTTGTTGGAGATAACTGACTCCACCGATGAAGGGATTGTCTCTTCCATGATATTTAATTTAAAACCTCGTTGTTGTCGTATTGTACCTAAATAAACTATATATATACATATAGAGTACATGAACCCTAATAGCGGTGGGTATATTCTCTAAAATTGGTGCCACCTTAGCAAAATACGGAACCAGAAAACCTGTGGCACCACATTCTGTGCCATTACCGTTAGCATCAGAAAATATAGTGCCGTTCTCCAATTCTTTTTTTTTTTTTTTTTTTTACATAAAATCAAACATACACAATATTAACTAAAATAAACTTCATTAAATAAAAGAAAAAACACACATTACATTAATTTAAAAAAAAAGTACATAAAATTAATAGATAGTACGTAAACAAGCCATAAAAATTACAAACTAGTGATTAAGGTTCCATAAATGCTCCACAAGGTCTTCTCAAATATCGTCGTGCAATTTTCTATCTCGAATTTCTTTGTTTTTTATGATATGTAAATCACATCTTTCGACCCAACTTAATGGGGACTTGGATCAACGAACAAATCTCTAAAATTCATTTCAAAGTCTTCGTCTTCCAATATCATGTTGTGTAATATTATACAACAATACATGATTCTTTTCAAGCCGTTGATTTCGTAAGCACATGCGGGTTTTCGTATAATTCTCCAACAACCTTGTAGGACTCTAAAAGCTTGTTCAATATTTTTTCTAGAACTTTCTTGAACTCTTTTAAATTTCAAAATTTTTTCAGACCTTGCAACGCTAAACATTTTGACAAATACGGACCATTTTGGATAAATGTCATCGCCTTTCTTGTATGTATGTCCGTTTACCACAAACGGACATTCCGGAGATTTACCAGAATGTTCATAATCAAATAACGGGGAACCATATAACACATTAAGATCATTATTTGCCCCCGCCATGCCAAATCCATAATTTTTGATCCGCAACCGCTTCTAGCAAGGTTATTTATGATCACGTCTTTTGAATTGAGCATGTAAGGCCTTTGGACAATTGTTTCAATCCCAATGCATACAATCAATACTTCCGAGCATTCCCGGGAGTCCATGTTCTTTTTTGTGCAATGCATATAATTTTTAAAACATCCGCTAAAGTGGGTTTTCTTAAATACTTTTCAACGTATAAAACATGTATGCATTTAGTAAAGTTCTCTAAACATTGTCGTGAACAACGTTCACCAATTTGCAAGTATTCATCAAACGCATCAGGTGCAGTTCCGTACGCCAATTGGCGGATGCCGGATGTGCACTTCAAAAGAGGACTAATACTTAAATGACCGGTAGCATCGTAACGTGGTCTTAAAAAAATAAAGTACCGGGGAAGAGGTCGAACATTATAGCTTAAGATATCATTGACTATTTTATTAAAAAGTGTAGAACTCATATATTACCCTCGCCAAAACTTCTCTTCTGGATACTTAAGTGGAGTGTCACCTTCGCCAAAATAGTCGTCGATTAAACGTTGTTCCGCCTCTTCTCGTTCACGTGGTATGTATTGCCTCAACCTCTTAATGCCCGATCTCGATTCACCGGCTTCTTGATCAAACAAACTTAGAAATTGTTCATACGCCGTATAACCCTGGATATATCGATCCATGTCGTTTTTAAAATAAACATCATAATGGTCGTAGGTGGAGAAGTTGTTGGGATCGTTTAGATGCATAGTAGTAGTAGTAGAGATTTAATTGGAAGAGTTTGTGATAATTGAAGAATAAAAGAGGAATTTATAGAGTTTTTTGAGGTAAAAATATTGAAAATTTATGCACTTTAGCTATATAGCCGTTACATACAAACAAAAAACTAGAAACTAGCCATTAAAAAAATAATAAAAAAATTAAAAATAAAAAATAAAATAAAAAAACGGCGTGGCATTGAAAGATGGCGCGAGCAAGAACGGCGCGAGGTGGGTACTCGTGCGCCATTCTATCTTTTGGGCTGGTACCTTGGCGCAAGCCAATGGCACCACCGTACCCCGGCTCTAATGGACCCAAACCTTAAGAAAATGGTTGGTCGAGGGTTGGTCAAGTGATGCAATTCCCATTCAAGGCTTAATAAATCAAAACTCTTACATAATAATAATAATAATAATAATAATAATAATGATAATGATAATAATAATAATAATAATAATAATAATAATAAATAAGTGTGTGTGTCAGCGATGGCGATTGTTGGCGACCAACCCTTGCGGTCCATTCAATCTGATTCGTCCTAATCTTTTGTTGTTACTCCAACAAATGATTAATTCATACAATTTTGTCTTATAATAATGAATTAAAAAAGGTGTGTGTTTGCGGCAACAAGGGTGATTGACATGATCAGGTTCTTTATTTTATTAATCAAATCATTGGTTAGTTTATTTAATCCCTTGTATTTAATTCAACACCACATGTTGAATCGTGGGTCCTCCTTGTGAATATTTTTTTTCTTCTTCGCTGGTTGCTGTTTTGGTGATTTTTCTTTTTAGTATCAGTAGTGCATTATTTTGGTTTCAAGCGCTCGTGGGTTTCTTTGTTAATCTGTTGGATATTTCGACTCTAGTTTTGGGATTCAAAACAGGTTTGCTTCTTCAACACCAGTTGTGGTTTTGGGTTTCGAGCAGTTAGCTTCTCCAAAACAGGTTGGGATTCATAACAGAAGAGGTTGCGTGCAAGGTTTCTGCTACAGGGTGTTTGTTTGCTACGAGTGTTGCTGCTATCATCTTTAGGTTTCTGTTTACTGCATGTTGCTACAGTAGCCTAAGTCATCTTTAGGTTTCTGTTTGGTGCATGCTGCTACAGTAGCCTAACAGTTTGTATGAGTAGGATTCTGTTTTGGTTTTTGTTTGCTACATGTGTTCCTACTGTCACCTTTGGAGTTCTGTTTGCTAGTTGCTACAGTAGCCTAACAGTTTTGTGAGTTATTTTCCTATGCCAATTGTGAGGTTCCACTGCCCCTTCGCGGGTCTTAGTGGGTGTCATGACGGAGGCGGAAATGGACTTACCAAGACTTATTTGATCACACACCTTCGGGATCGACACTTCAGTGGGGAGGCGCAGGCTATCACTAGACATTCTCTTGGGTCGGATTTGGTTGTTTTTTAGAGGGTTGAGGTTACTCTTAAGCGTATGGGTTTGTGGTTATGTGGTGGTTGTTTCAAAACGCATACTTTTCGGGCTAAGTGTCGGCATGGTAGGGGGTCTGATTTTGTGTCACCTCCTGATTGTGGTGATGGTGTTGTTCGGTTCGTGTTGCATGATCTCACCAAACCACAGGCTCCTTCTCATGTTGCTCTTGTTGAGGATTTGGTTTCTGATGGGTTTGGTGGTTTTGATTTATATCTTCTTGATACTCTACTTTCTAAGGGGTTGCGTACTGTCAAATCCATCCCTCCTAAATGTCGTTTGGGGTTTTCTCGGGTTTTGAAAGGAGCCCTTGATAAGGTGGTTTGTTCGCCTGATGACATTTCTTGCTGGGTTGGTTTGTTAGTCTTGCCTCTTTGTCTGCTTAAAACCTTTTGCCCGAGGAGTAATCAAGAGTGTAGGTCTGCTACTAAACGTCAGCGACAAGAGGAATATATTGTTAATGCCATTTCATCTTGGAGCACACCTGGTGGTTGTTTACAAGTTGTGCGTGAGGTTTTAGCCGAACCCCCTCCCTCATGGTCTAATATTGATGAGGATAACTTGGACTTGGGTGACCGTAATATCAAACAGTGTAAGAGGAAGATTTGTGATGGCCATTATACTGCTGCTGTCAGAGTTCTTTCTTCTTCGGGTATTGCGGCTTATGATGATACTACTCTTGCGGATTTAAAAGCTAAGCACCCTTTTCAATCTGCTCCCCTTTTACCAGATATACCTATTGATCATCATCACCTTTCGGCATCTCCTGCTATGGTTCTTGATATGATTAAGAGTTTCCCTCGTGGTACTTCTTGTGGAAGGGATGGTTTGCGTGCCCAACACCTTTTGGATTGTTTAAATGGTGCTGCTGTTGCCATCTCTGATGAGTTAGTCGCTTCTATCACCCAGGTGGTGAACCTTTTTCTTGAGGGTAAATGCCCAAGGGTGTTGGGTGAGTATGTTGCTAGTGCTCCGCTCACGCCTTTAGTTAAACCAGGAGGAGGGATCCGTCCTATCGCTGTTGGGACTGTTTGGAGGCGTTTGGTCTCCAAGGTTTGTGCTTCTATGATTGACCATTCTTTGGATGGTTATTTTGACTATTTGCAATTTGGTGTGGGTGTTTCGGGAGGTGGGGAGGCTATTCTTCATGCTGTGAATCGGTTGATTGAAGACCGTGG
>CM060700.1:210247695-210250195 GCA_030686995.1 Artemisia argyi
TTTAAGCCTTGTTGAGGTTTTCTTGCCTTGTGTTTGGCCATTACGTAGGTGTACCCATAGAGTGATGCGGTTTGGCCCAAGTAACTTGCGTTTTGACCTGTGATTTGACTGGTGTTTCGGCTCAAGTGTTTTTGCGGTCTGACTTACGGTTTGACTTGTGGTGATTTGACACTGCTTGTTTTTATTGTTATGGCAATCACGCGATTTCATTGTCCTTTTGCGGGTTTAAGTGGTTGTCAGGATGGAAGTGGAAATGGACTCACAAAAACCTCGTTGCTCGCTCACCTACGTGATCGTCATTTCAATCAGGACGCGCTACCAACCACTAAACAATCCCTGGCTACTGATCTTGTTGTTTTTGAGGCGGCTGAGGTCACTTTGAAGCGTATGGGGGTTTGGCTGTGTGGGGTTTGTTTTAAGACGCATACTCTTCGCTCTAAGTGTCGACATGGATCTGATTGTGTGTCGCCCCTGACTGTGGTGATGGTGTTGTTAGGTTCGTGTTGTTTGATCTCGCCAAACCACAAGTTCCTTCTTCCATTCAACTTGCTCATGCTGAGAGTTCGATGTCGGAGGAACAGATTGGTTTTGATTTGCACTTACTTGACACCTTGCTTTCCAAAGGGTTGCACACTGTCAAATCCATCCCTCCAAAGTGTCGTTTGGGATTCGCTCGCGTGCTGAAAGGTGCTTTGGATAAGGTGATCTGCACACCCGAGGACATTTCTAGTTGGGTTAACCTTTTAGTTCTGCCACTTTGTCTCCTGAAAACCTTTTGCCCGAGGAGCAACATGGAGTGCAGGTCTGCTACTAAACGCCAACGACAGGAAGAATATATCGCTAATGCCATTCGCTCTTGGGGTACGTCCAGTGGTAGCTTGCAGCTTGTTAGAGAGGTTTTAGCTGAACCCTCTCCTGCATGGTCTAATTTTGAAGATGAAAACTTGGACTTAGGGGAGCGTAATGTCAAGCAATGTAAGAGGAAGATTTTTGATGGTCATTATACTGCGGCTGTCAGGGTTCTTTCTTCTTCAGGTGTGGCTCCCTATAATGATACCACTCTTGAGGACCTTAAGGCTAAGCACCCCTTCAAGTCTGCCCCTTCTCTGCCGGATATACCTATTGATCACCATAACCTCATTGCATCCCCTGTTGTGGTTCTTGACATGATCAAGAGTTTCCCCCGTGGCACCTCTTGTGGTCGAGATGGATTGCGCGCTCAACACCTTTTGGATTGTTTTAGTGGTGCTGCTGTGGCTGTTTCCGACGAGTTAATCGATTCTATCACCCATGTGGTTAATCTTTTTCTTGATGGTAAATGTCCTAGGGCGTTGGGTGAATTTATTGCTAGTGCTCCTCTCACACCGCTTGTCAAGCCCGGAGGTGGGATCCGTCCCATTGCTGTGGGGACTGTCTGGAGGCGTTTAGTCTCCAAGGTTGGTGCTTCTATGATCGGCCACTCCTTAGACAGTTATTTAAATGATCTTCAATTTGGTGTCGGGGTGCCTGGAGGAGGGGAGGCTATTCTTCATGCTGTGAATAGATTTATTGAAGACCGTGGTAGTGAGGAAGGCCTTTCGATGCTACTGGTGGATTTCAAAAACGCCTTTAATTTGGTTGATCGTGAGGTCATGTTGCAGGAAGTTCGCGTGCGCTGTCCCGCCATTTCTCGTTGGGTGGAATTTTGTTACTCTAGGCCAGCGAGATTATACTACGGTGAACACACGCTATGGTCGCACCAAGGAGTACAACAAGGTGATCCACTTGGGCCTCTTCTCTTTGCTCTAGTGCTACATCCATTGGCATGCAAGATTAGAGATTCCTTTAGTCTTCCCTTTCAAGCTTGGTACCTAGATGATGGCACGATCATTGGAGATACTTTAACAGTGGGGAAGGTTTTGGAGCTTATTATGGTGGATGGACCTCGTTACGGGTTGCACCTCAATGTCAATAAAACTGAGGTCTTTTGGCCAAAGGAGGATCCTAGAAGCAGGCTTGCAGGTGTTTTCCCGCCTAATATTGGTCGGCCTTTACATGGTGTTAAATTGTTGGGTGGACCTGCTAGTTTAGACATTATGTTTAGCAGTGAGCTTATTATGAAGAGGGTTGCTAAAACCATTGACCTTATGGATGCTGTGGCTAAGCTCAATGACCCTCAATGCGAGTTGCTGCTCCTTCGTGCCTGCGCTGGTATTTCCAAGTTATATTTTTCTATGCGCACATGCCCCCCTCGGGTCTTCGAGCGTGCTCAGATTTCCTTTGATGCGGCACTTCGTTCTTCTCTGGAGCGTATTGTCACTGCTTCTGGACCTGGGTTCGGTGAGTGGCAATGGAGACTAGCCACACTTCCTTTTGAATTTGGGGGTTTTGGTGTATACTCTGCAGGTGATGTCTTGAACTATGCTTTCCTTGCATCTAGACTTCAATCTACTAGCCTACAGACTAAGCTCCTCCGGCATTCTGGCATCATAACTCCTGGATCGTCCTTTGATAAGGTCTT